>JASAMY010001768.1:0-48555 GCA_030248085.1 Paralinhomoeus sp. GSCO2_6
TTTAGGCTAAAACTTATAATTATGAAATATTATTTCAGTGTTATTATTTTGGTATATAGCCCCATCTATTGGTATTCTGTCTACATACCAATGCATGAACGCATGGACGCACGCAAGTGCACGCACACACGCACGTACTCATGTGAATGCACGCACGCACGCACGCACGCACGCACGCGCACGCATGCAGACACGTACGCATGCCCGTACGCATGTTATTGCACGCGCACACACGTGCACGCATGCACGCACGCACGCACTCGCGCACGCGTGTGCACACTCTGGCACGCAGTGGCAGTGGCACACACTCACCACACACATGTGTAACATATATGCATGCATGCACCCAACCAAGCCAGTGAGCAGCTACCAAACAAGTTTGAGCAGCCTAAGCCTAAGCTCAGGTGTAAGCTCAGCTAGGTCTTTAACAATTTTTGATACAAGTTCAGGTAAGTAGCATACGGATTGTTGGCGAAAAAGCTAGAGTGGCTTGTAGCCCCCCCCCAAGGTCGCACACCCTGCTCCACGCGTTGAGACATTGATAAATTTTCCCACGCCCTTCCTGCCCCCCCCCTGACCCTCCCAACTGGTTATTTCCTTGTCCGGTGCGGTTTTCTTTTACTGGACCCCGCGTTTAGACATTTGCGTTGTGCTTGTGGATTGTGGTGTCCTCGTGTGCATGCGTGGATTATTAACTGCCAACATTTCAAAAGAAGAACATTAAAAACAAACAAATTTTTTCACAAACCGTCGAAATGATGTCTTCCGCGTGTCGGCGGGTTTCTTCCAGAATTTTGTCTGGCAATTTTTCTCTCGCTCCTTCCGCCATGCGATTTTACGCTTTGGAGCGTAAGAAAAATTTTATTATTACTGGGATAGAAATAAAATTAACAAATTAATTTCGTCTAGTGAAAGAAGAGGTGAACTGCAACGAAATTGTGGTGGAGGCGGTTAAAAGTGAAAAATTTGAAAAAGCAAATTATTTGACGAACGTTCATGACCCAAAGCAGGCTTGTCCACTGTGTCGAATCAGTGTTGATGTCAAATATTCGGTAATGCCGGTTTTAACGTATTGTTTACCTACTTATTTTCTGACGCTCCCGTTTTCCTGGAGTTGAAGCATATTTGTGTTGTAATTAGTGCTTGACGGTAGAAAAACTGATTTTGGTGACCCAATCTACACCTATGCTGTGTCTGTCTGTACTCTAACTTTCAAAACGTGGAATTAATCATGACCAGATGTGGTAAAAAAACTGGTAATCATTTTTTCTTGTGACCCCACTTCGATTTAAAGTTTTAGTTTTAGTTTTTGCGAGTTTTAGTTTTTGCGCGCATTTTCCTGTCCAAAAGTAAAACTACTAACGTTTTTTCTTATCATTTTTCTAATTGTAGAACAACTATCTGCCATACCCGCAGGTAATATCCAACTTAAAAACAGCTTATGGGCGCGGCATAGAGTTTTTGCTTTGCGGCTAGCACGCTTTGTGAAAATCAGGTTCAATACATTTGTTTGTTTAGGACGTGCTCATTTTGCGTCAGTTTATGCGAAAGGATGGCACCGTATTGCCTAAACAGGTACCTATTTTTCTTAGAGCTCACGTAAAAAATTTAATGGTAAAAAGTCGTTATAGTGCACTTGAAAAGGATTCAAATCATACCTGTAAGTGGGGGTGGCAGTGGTACCTGTACCTGGAGGTGTTGGGGGTCCCCCCCCCCCACAGTTTTTCCAAGACCCACCTACCCCCACAATTTTTCCAAAGGATTTCCACCCTGCCTAAAATGATAAAAGTGAGTGAATGTTGGTGTATTTCAGCGCTTTTCAGTGTCATATGACTATGAAACGGCTAAATAACACTATTTAGACTCTATTTTGACTTTTGGCTGCTTTTTGTCCAAAAAAAGTACCAGTATATATAAGTCAAGAAATGTCAGGCTGACCCCCCCCCCCCCCACCCCCACTTGCTCCAGCCTCCCCTTCCCCTAATTTTTTTTCAATCGAAAATTGGGCGTTTCACGTGTATGGGTGAAATGCGCATCCGATAGGCTAGTAGCATGTGATTTCGTTTGGCTACAGGTCACAGGCCTGTGCACGGGGCAGCAGCAGCGCGTCGAGCGCTGCGTGATGCAGGCCCACTGGGCCAATCTGTTCCCCCTGAGCATGAAACCCAAAGGCTACGACCACCACGAACGCACCAATGAGACGTACCGACAGTTCAATCGGTACTGGAACGACCATCGAGACATGTACGAGCGCAAGCTGGACCTAAGGCCCGGCATCTTCTACTACGTGAAGAGGAACACGGTCAAGCCCAAGCCGATAGGCAAGAAGAAGTACGAACTGCCGACTTGGTGATTGAGCGATCGGTGGTGTGAAGAAGGCGCGCGAATGAAGTGATGGTTCGGTTTACAAAGGATAGAAAAATTGGGAGGGTTTTGGATTGGAAACACACAGTGGAAGCGATCGGCCTAGCACGCAAAATAGCACCCGCAATAAAAACGAGTACTGTTCTTGTTGGATTGAGGGCAACTAGGGATTGATTGAGGCCCTCCTTCATCTACAGACGTCTTTCTGTTGGGGCACAAAACTGACCCTGTGGAACTATCCCAATGCAATCTAGACACCGACAGCACGTGAAAATCTATTGCTGTTCGACAATGGGTGGGCCCCTCAAAACGCGAACCCAGAACTGTGGGCGCGAGACGCCGATTCTCTACCACTAGGCTTGCCTGCCATAGAGAAGTGCTACTGTACGTGTTACACTCGACTCGACATAGCGGATGCAGTGCAAAGCGTGTCGCAAGGGCATGTTGCACGTACAAACGTGTTTGCGTCTTGTGGTGGCTCAGTACCACGAGATTGCTGCACAATTCGCCACAAAATCGAATGTCGCGCGTTGCGCTAGCTAAAAAGGACGTGAAATCAGCCGATTATATCACCCCTACACGCGCGATCACCCGGGCAAGACTGGTCACTTGGTCGGTAGTCGGCCATATCACACGTTGCTGCTTCACAATTGCCGTTGGCTTATCGTCGATTCATTAGCTTTGAGCGGTCAACGCAGCGGTTGCCGCGACAAGCAGCAGAATCAGCTTATCCGCAGCGAATGTTAGCTGGCTAGCGGAGCCGCCGCCGGGTCCCACAGAGGCTTCGGTGGCGCCTTCCGCTAGGGCGCCCTCATCCTTGGCCAGCTTTATCACTGTTTCTTCCACACTCGTGGTGGAGGAGCTCGTCGTCGTTGTCGCATTCTTCTCCTCGTACGCGATGTAGTCGGGCTCGGGAGGGCTGACCTTGGGGTTGGGCAGACAGTTCTCGTCGTACTTGAGCAGGAAGGTCGTCTGCGTGTGGTAGGCGAGCAGCACGGCCTCGTGGCCACAGAGCTGATTCAGCGGCTCCGACGCGCAGTCCAGTGCCGCCTCCAGCACCCCGCACAGGCGGTCGCCGACGTTCTCGGCGGCCAGGTCCAACTGCCAGAAGGGGTCGATGCAGTCCTGGCCCTCAGCACTGTTGACGAACCGCTCGAGACAGTCCGCGTGCCGCTCAAAGTCCGTCTTGTGCGCGGGGTCCAAACAGACGGCCGACAAGTAGGCGAGGTGGGCGTCGACGAGCGGCTGCGGCTGACAGTCCAGCCGGTGGACGCAAGGCAGATACTCCTGTCCAAAGACGCGACAGAAGTCTTCCAGCCGGGAAGAGTTGCCAATGACCGAGAGCGGTGTCAGCTGGAAGTCGTCCAGGAGCGCGTGACACTGCTCCGAGTAGTTGGTGAACTGCTGCGCGCTGCAGCCCGTCGCCAGCTGGATGGAGGGCAGCTCTAGATGGCAGCGGGGGTCCAGATGACTGGCGAACGCGCGCATGCCGCCGTAGCTGAGCTCCAGGGCGCCGCGGCCGCACTCCTTGTCGATCGCAGGAGCGGTGCAGTCGGCGGCTGACTGCAGGCTGGAGCAGATCTGAAAATTGGTCCAAACAAAAGTGTGTTTAAGCGTTTACGTTCACGCACGCGGGCAACCGAGGGCTCGGTCAAACAGACCTTGTCCTTGTCCAGCGCGTCCTGGTCGTCCGTGAAGGGCCTCAGGCAGCCGACGATATCGGGCGCCGGCAGGAAGGCGACGACGCGGCCATAGCACGTGAAGTCCTTCCTCACCTGCGTCCTGCTTCTCTTGCAGACGTGCGTCAAGAGCTGGACCATCGCCTCCGTCTCGGGTTCCTCGCAAGGCTCCGTATCCCCATCCTTTTTGCATTTGTCGAAGGCGGCGATGTCGATGCAGCCGGTTGACATGCGCGCCAGGTCCTCGAGCAGGGACACCGGGTGGAAGCGGTGGTGGGCCATGTGTCGGTCGCGGCACTCTGCGTAGCGACGGCGGCGCTGCCTCGAGCAGCCGACCTGCTCGACGAAGGCGGGGTTCCTCTCGAGATTGACGAGGATGCTGTCGTCGAGCGGAGCCGGCGAGGACCCGCCCTCCCGGTTCAAGGGACAACCGGTGCCCTCCACGTCCGCCATCGCCAGCATCACGTTGATAGGCACCCGGCCGCACCTGCGTCAACGGTGGGATTTATCTCTAGCGAATTCTTGTGCGACATTGCTCGCTCTGTAGATTTGATGAGAAAAGACTGCAGTGTTGTTCGCGCGAGTTTTAGGCGGGAAGAAGCAGGTTGCGATATGTATACGTGATCTGTGACGTATATGTTCAACCAGCAAGTCCTAGCGAAGCGATACGTTAGCGTGCTGTAAATGTTTTCATTTCAAGTCAGTATTTCGCCCATTTATGATTTACATTTATATTTAAATTTTACGGAAATCTCACCTTTCGGTGACTGGTTCTTCCACGCATCGAATAAACGCCGGCAGCACTGCCCGCAGTCTCTCCACGGTGAGATTTCGGATGGCTCCAAAGTTCTTGGTGACGCACCGGCCTACGTTGGGCGTCGTAATGAGGCCGACGAGGCACATGAAGTGCTTCTTGATCGCCAGGTCTTTTCGCGTCTCGTTGCACACGCCGTCGCCAGCTCGCAGCAGGCAGCTCGAGACCTAAATCACGCGACGTAATTACCCAAAAAAAAATCATTTTTTCCTTAAATCTGGAGAAAAAACTCAAAAGCCCACCTCGCAGCCGTCCTCCACGTGCGGCTGCACGCAGTCCAAGAATTCGCTCTCTCGGTCGCACGCTCGCGACACGAGCGGTCCCAGCTTGTTCAGGTTCTTCATAATGTCGCGAAAGCCGCCGTCAAACAGCGCCTGGATTTGATCGGTGACTGCCTGCAGCGGCCGAGCGCAGCGGTCCACGCCTGCAGCCTGGCTGCGGCTGCAGCCCTTCAGCGGCACCGCGGCCGAGATCTTGGACAGATCTGCAAGGCGGAAAGCATAGCGAACGTCTCGCAACGCTACCTCACCCACCCCCTCCAATAGCACCCTCTACCTCTAGTTTTTCGACTCTTTCCTGGGCAAACAAAAATGGTGCGCCGTTACGTACAGATTTACACCCCTCCCTCTACCCCCAACA
Source organism: Paralinhomoeus sp. GSCO2_6 (assembly GCA_030248085.1). Taxonomy (NCBI): domain Eukaryota; kingdom Metazoa; phylum Nematoda; class Chromadorea; order Monhysterida; family Linhomoeidae; genus Paralinhomoeus; species Paralinhomoeus sp. GSCO2_6. Next base: position 5,497 of record JASAMY010001768.1, read on the forward strand.
ACAATTGTACATGTCATGCATGGTACTCTTAAAAGCGGGTGAACCATTCTGTCGCTGCTGACAGAGCCGATAAATATTGCGTTATTCGTGGTCAAACTATAAACATGCCACGTCTACACGGTAACGACGCTCCTCCCCCCCCCCCCCCACTCCCAACTCGTTCACCCACCAAGCCTCCGTTCCACGCTCAGCTGGCAGTCGAGATCCGTAGCGGCCGCGAATTTCGTCAGCGAGGCCAGCAGATAGAGGTCGGCGTCGGCGCCGCACTCTTCGACCAGGAGCTGCTGCACGCAGTTGTAGAGGTCGTTGGTCCGAGTGCAGATGCCTTCAGACTGGGCGTCGTCGAATGCGGCCACACAGTCCTGGACGTCCCGGCGCTCCGACGCCGCACGCGCGATGCACGGAGCCGCCTGCAAGCGACCAAGCGGTCCACGCACGCACAGACAGACAGACGGGCACTGGCACGCACGCACGCACGCACTGGCAACCACGGACTGGCACGGACGCAACGGCACGCACTGGCACGCAGGCACTGGCGTGCACGAACTGGCACGCATTAACTGGCACGCACGAACTGGCACGCATTAACTGGCACGCACACACTGCCACGCACGCACTGGCTCGCACGCACTGGCACGCATGCACGCACGCACAGGCACGGACTGACGGACGGACAGACGCACGCACGAACACACTCGCGCACTCGCGTGTACAGTATACCTTTTCAAACAGCTCCACTCCATCCCCGCAGACGTATTCGAACACGGCGGCGGGGTTCTTCATCGCCTCGATGGTGCAGCCGATCGGCCGGACGCAGTGCGTGAAATTGGCGTAGATCTCGCACACCTCCTCCCTGCGCTCCGGTTCCAGAATCGCCGAGAGAATGTACGTTCTGACGGTTCTGAAGCCTTGCGTGCAGAGCATGAACTCCTGTATGGTTTTTCGGTCGTCCGATGGGCAAAGTGGCAAGGTGTCCACGCTGAGAATGGACGGGCGGGCAGCTGGCTCGACTGCTGGCGCTGCAGATGGCGCTGCTGCAGTTTCAGCGGTGGTCTCTGGCTCTGGAATCGCGCCACCCGCCAGCACGCCTGGGCTGGGCGCTGCGCCTCCAGCTAGTGATGGTGCCTCCACTTCAGGGGTGGGTCCAACCCTGTGGTCAGGGTCCATCTCCAGAGGGCAGCCGGTGCCGTGCTCGTCCGCCATGGCCAGCATCACGTTGATGGGCGTCGCGCCGCACTTGCGCTCCACCGGCCCGCGCACGCAGTTGATAAAGTCGGGCAGAGCGACCCGCAAACGTTCCACCGTCAGGCCGCCCACGCCGCCGATGTGGTCGCGCAGGCACTTGGCGAACTCGCGGGTCGTGATCAGACTGAACAGGCAGCGGAGGTGGCGCTTGATGGCGAAGTCGCGATTCGTCTCGTTGCACACGCCCTTGCCCGCCTGTATCAGGCAGCTCGAGACCTGCAACGGTGCCAATTGCTGCATCGCATACAGTCAGTGTGCCAGAAACAGTAACGCCTGCATGTTCCATACTGAAAGACTGTGCTAGGTGCAATGTAGTATAGCTGCGCTCGATCGGCATTTTTTGAGTTGAGTTGATTGCATTGTTCTCATACTTTTGGGCTCCATAAAATGTCTGTTATCACAAACGCAGTGTCCCAATTTCGACCGTGCGAGCGGCTCGAGGACGTTGGGCGGTTTTATGTGTGGGTTCTCCATGAGAAGACGAACCTTGCAGTCCTGGTCCAAATGCGGTCCGATGCAGGTCTTAAACCGTTCGGACCGATCGCAGGCGTCCGAGAACACCGGCCCCAACTTGTGCATGTTCTGCAGGAAGCTCTGAAGGCCGCCACTGAATAGTTGCTCCACCTTTCGGGTGACCGGATCCAGAAGGGACGTGATGCAGCGGTTGACGCCCGCCTCCTGCCGAGCGTTGCAGTTTAGAGGCACCGCGGGCGGCGGAGTGCCCGACTTGGGCTTGGCATCTGAGGAGAGTGGCTGCAATGGCGTGCGCGCGCACGCACGCACGCACGCACGCACGCACGCACGCGAACAGCCTACACCAGACTAAAACACGCTACAATGAATCCGTGAACCATTCCACTTCTCACCAGCGCCTTCAGCCGTTGTTTCTGGTTCAGGTTGCTCCGTCAGTTCCAGGGTGCACTGGCCGTCGCTGGCTTGCACGTACTTCCTCAGAGAGAAGTCCAAATAGGTCGCCGCCTGTTCTCCGCACTGGGCCTCCACCTTTGGTCTGGAGCAGCCATAGAGAGCGTTGGCCCTGCTGCAGAGGTCGCCACTTTCGCTGTCACGGAAGCTAGCGATGCAAGCTTGCAATTCCGGCCGAGCTGCAGCTATGCGAATGCAGACGCCGACTTTCTTGAAGAGCAGTTTGCCCTCGCCGCAGGCAAAGTCGAACGCTGCGATTGGACTCCTGACCGCCGACAGGACGCAGCCCAGGGACTGGGCGCAGATGGAGAAGTTGGAATAGACCTGGCAGACGGGTTCGATGTTCTTGGGCCGCTGGATCACGGACAACAGGTGCGGTTGCACTTTGGACAAGTCGGCCATGCACTGGAGGAATGCCTGCCTCTTCACAGGATCGGAGTCGCACAGGGTGTCCATGGTCACTGGGACGACCACTGGGATCCCAGACAAAGGTGGAGTGGATGATGGTTCTGCCAAGGGTTCTGACGTCGGAGTCGACGTTGACAAAGCTGCAGGTGTGTGCTCAGGGGTGCTTTCAGGTGAGGGCTCAGGTGACCCTTCAGATGCAGGCTTAGATGACACTGCAGGTGCAGGTTCAGGGGAAGTTTCAGGTGCTGGTTCCGGCGACCCCTCAGGTGCGGGTGACCCTTCAGGGGTGGGTTCAGGTGACCCAATGGCTGCAGGTTCAGGAGACCCTTCGGGACTAGGCACAGGTACTATTGCAATTGTGTCATTCGGAGTTGTGGTGCCCAGTGCCAGATGTTCTGCGAATTCCTCTTGATCTTTCGTCGTCTCTCCTGGCGACGCAGTCGTAGTTGTTTTGCCATCACCGGGGCTGCCAAAGAGCCTCTCCACCAGACCACTGCTCTGCAGTCTGGCCAAGTCGGCGCCTGCACCGCCACCAGTGACGTTCTGCACCAACAGGGCGCCCCAGCCGGACACGTCTTCATGGTTGCCGAAACTCAACTCCTCTTCTCCTCCTCCCACGCTGTCCAGCGAGTCAAAGTCGACAGGCTCAACCGCTGGGCAGCCCTCTTCGATACCCACTTTGACAATCTGAAAAGAGATTGTTGTATAGCCCGTGCACTGCATTTGCTGTAAGCTCTCTCTGCCGCCGCGGGTAGCGTACGGCCTAGTAGTAGAGAATCGGCCTCTTGCGAGCACGGTTGGGGGGTCGATTCTTGATGGATCCACCCACTAGATCAAAAACTTCCCTCTCAATGGATTTCCTCGCGCTGTCGTCGTTTACAGATGGTGTTCTTTCGAATGTCTTCGGCTAATTAAGCAGCTCTAGACAGGAACGCCTCATAAAGATGGGTGTTCTAAGGGCCATTGACGGCCTCCTAGCGTTGGCCTTCATCCAACAACAACAACGAGTCTTGCCACGACGACTCTGAGAGAACTCGGCGTCCTCAGACTAGTGGAATGAGTGCCCTACACCTTACTTGAGTTTCCGCCAGCACTGTACCTTTTCCTTGATGACTCGCATGTCAGGCACAAGAGCGGGTCCGCAGCCCTCCTCGATCGGCTGCTCCAGACACTCGAAGATCTCCTTGATCAGGTAGTAGATCTTGCAGAGGACCTTGTCGCCTCCGCCTTCCATCATCTCGGCGATGAGACCGCCCAACTCGCCGAGGCGGCCGCTGCACTCCTGCAAGAAGGTATCTTCGCTGGTTTGACGCACGCACGCACCGGCACGCACGCACGCTAGCACGCACGCAAGCACGCACGCACCTCGAGCGTGTTCTCCTTCTTGAGCTTCTCGATGCACCACCTGTTCTTTCGGAACATGCTCTGCGTGTCTTCGTCGCAGAAGGGCGACAGGCCGATCTTGGCGAGCGTACCAAAGGGAGAACTGGAGGCGCACCGGTTGGTGCCCAGCAGCCCGTAGACATTCTCCTCCATGCAGCTCTCGAACTGGTGGTAGAGCCGGCAGGTGCGCCGGATCAGCCGACTGCGGGGCGAACTGATCTCGACGATAATGTCCTTGCCGTTGAAGTCCTAAAAAAATGTGGCTGGGTCAAAACCAGGCCGTAGCTAAAATCTTCGATGCAATGAATGTCTGTGTAGACCTAGAGATGGAATCAGTGCGAATATTGATCGTTTGGTCTCCACCCCTCCCAAATTCCATGTGTGGTTGCAGCGTGGACGACAGGTGTTGCCCCAGCAGTTGCAAACGAGACAACAAGACACACTCACGTTCACGAGGGTGGCGAGGTCGAAGAGATGGAAGAGGCACTCAAATGACTCCGACTCCTGATCGTCCGTGCACGGCGGATGCACGGGCCTGAGAACGAACTTGCCGGGCACGGGTGTCGGCTCCGGCAGCGGCAACTCGTCGTCGCAGTCGTTCTCGAAGAGGTGGTCTCCGAGATTCTCGATGGTCCCTTGGATCAACTCCGAGGCATCGAGCGAACAAAGGGTCTCAGCCTGAAAAGAGCTGTTGAAAAGCTTACCCAGGTCGACACGGTAGACAACACAGGCTGCGTCACGCTGCATAGTGGTACGGCTAACGTAACGTCTCATTGTGTTAGAGAATGCGTAAATGTACATATGTACATACTTGTAACAGTGTTAAAAATGTAACGGAGGACAGCAAGAGTGTTGCACGGTTGCACTCCGCAAATTCTGTTCTGATCATTCGTCTTTCACTGACGCTTACTGCGTTTCAAACTCAAATACCGTAAACCCTTTACTTATCCCCAGCTCGATGCTTATTGTTCACTCCGGCAGTAGGATGGGGTGAGTGGCTTGGGGGGGGGGATTTAAATATTATGGGACCAAGGCGGAATTAAGAGGCTTGCAGTAATACGCACCTCTTTCGTCCTACACCTCGCCAGCTCCAGCATTGCCTGCAGATTGTCGCACAGCTCTCCTTCCTTGGACACCTCCTCCAGCTGCTGGCTGCAGTTGGACCGCGGCGCCAGCTTTCCGTAGCAGTCCTTGTGCTGGGCCAAGCCTTGCGTCAGGTGCGGGGCGCACAACACCTCGCTCTTGACCATGAGCGGCTCGAAGGTGGCCGTGTCGAGCCAGAGCCGGCAGGCGCGCTTCCGTTGGACGCAGCTCTGGAACGCGTCCACGGACGCGCACGACTCCTGCAGCCGCTCCAGCAGCTGGTCTCCAGAGGCGCCGAAGAGAACCTTGCCTGGAAACGAGCGAGAGTGCATGTCTCCGGGGGTCTAAGGCGTCGCTTGTGGTCTGGTCTAGGGCCTAGGGTCTAGGGCATGGGTGGCGACTTCTCACTTACCAGAAAGGCCGTCCAAAACTCTGTCCACCGGCAGAATATGTCTGTAGCAATCCTGCATGTGCGCACTGTCGGCGGGGCATCCAAGTTCGGCGGCAGTCGTCGTCGTCGTTGTCGCCGCTTTCCGAGTTGTGACGACCGGTGCCTCAGACGTGGTGGTCGTCTCCACGGTAGTGGTTGTTTCTGCAGTCGCAGAGGCCATGGACTCCTGCTGCTGTCTCGCGGTGCAGTTCAGATCGGAGTTGACCGTGTCCAGCTCGCTCTTGACCACCCTGAGGATCTCCAGCATGTCGGAGGTGCACTCGTTCTTGGCCCTGGGGTGGAAGGTCGTGATCGCCTCGTCCAAGGTCGTGCAGAATAGGTGTCGGTGGGCGGAGAATACGAGATTACAGACGGCGGTCACCGTCCCGCTGGTGTCCACCTCCACCTTGGGGTAGCGGATCACGCACAGAGGGTTCTCCAGCAAGTTTTGACAGGAAGACGGCTGCTGAAAATCGAAATTTCAGGCGAGAGCAACAAGCAACGCGCCTGCAGGAGTACCTTGGCGGCCGGGAGGACCAGTTCGCAAGCGGTCATGGCCAGAGAGATCCACTGGAGCAGCTCACGCTGGTCAGTGCAACCCTTTGTGTCTTCGACGAACGGCGCCATGCACATCTTGAACCGTTCGAAGGTGGCGCAGGTGTCGGAGACGGCGTTTCTGTTGTCCAGAGCCTCAGGGGAGTCGCCAAAGAACGGCTGGTTGGGATCGACGGTGGCGAAGAGTCCAGGGATCATCTTCATGCATTCGTTCACTGTCGCCTGGTGCGCGACGGAACACGTAGAGCCAGCCGACGAGGTTGGTCCGCTAGTTGGTGGAGCGGTTGTCGTGGAGCTGCTGCTTGGATCATCTGCAGAAAGTCCTGCGACCGCAGCGGTAGCTGCAGAACTCGCAGAGTCTCCAGCCGCTGCAGGCGTAACTGCAGCGCTGCTGCAGTCCAGTTCGTCAGAGCCAGAGTCGCAGTCCGGGTTGCCGTCGCACCTCCAGCTGGCCGGAATGTTGGAGCCGTCACTGCAGGTGAAAATGCCAGCCCTGCCATCTGAACCGGGGGACCAGTGGATGGGCATGGATGCACGCACGCACCGGCACGCACGCACGCACGCACGCACGCACGCACGCACGCACGCACGCTCGCACGCACGCACGCACGCACGCACGCACGCACGCACGCACGTACGCACGCACGCACCGACACGCACCGACACGCACGCACGCACGCACGCACGCACGCACGCACCCACGCACGCACGCACGCACGCACGCACGCACGCACGCACGCACCGGCACGCACGCACGCACGCACCGGCCACGCACGCACGCACGCACGCACGCACGCACGCACGCACGCACGCACGCACGCACGCACGCACGCACGCACGCACGCACGCACGCACGCACGCACGCACGCACGCACGCACGCACGCACGCACGTACGCACGCACGCACCGGCACGCACGCACGCACGCACGCACGCACGCACGCACGCACGCACGCACGCACGCACGCACGCACGCACGCACGCACGCACACACGCACGCACGCACCGGCACGCACGCACGCACGCACGCACGCACGCACGCACGCACGCACGCACGCACGCACGCACGCACGCACGCACGCACGCATGCACGCACGCACCGTCACGCACGCCTTGAAGCTCACCCTGTTGCGCGCTGACGTCGCCCACCCACGCGGCCAGCACGACCAGCAAGACGATCGCAGGCGGACATCCGGCCGTCTTTTTTCTAGTCACCATACTGCCCGCAGTGCGCCCGTAAATAATGCGATGTAAGTCGAGGCGCGTGCGCGTTCGTTGTCGTCGTCGGGCCGACTGTCGCCGCGACTTCGCCTTTTCGTCACTGGCGCACGGAGGCAGAGGAGAAGGCGCGTCGTCGTCGCCGACGCAGCCCCACACCAGCCGAACTACAACAAGGCATTCTGTTGCGCAGCGGGCACAATTCGTCCATGTGTTGGATGGTGTTTGGAGGGGGAGGGCGGGAGATGACACGACAACGGGTTTTGTTCTAAGAGCCGCGACGACGTTCTAGCGCGTTCACTGCGCCAAGGGCAGTTGGAGAGATTGGAGCGATGAGATTGGTCGAGAGATGCTATCGCTGGCGCCGCCCTAATCACGTTAGTATCCCCGTGCTTGCGTTGCAGGATGGTGGGAAAAGGCGACTGAAGCGCTGGGATTTGAACTAGTGATGGCAATTTTGACGTTTTTCATTTTTAGGTAGGTAGGTTAGGTAAAAATGGTCACAAAGAAGCCTTAGGTAGGTTAGGTTAAGTAAGCTAGATCTTGCTGCTAGGTAGGTAGGTAATCGGGCAAATTCTTTAGGTTATAGGTAGGTAACTTAGGTAACTCCAAGTGTCAGGGAATAGTGCATGCATGTAGTGTAAACCTCCGAGTAGTGCTTCAGCTCATCTTCACCCTGGACAGTGTTAGAGGAGGTTTTAGAGTCTTAACTTTAAACTTTGAAGCGCTCACCAAATCCAAAATGCAATAATCAAGCTTGTCAACATGTAACAGTGATTTCAGGCGTGTGTGTGTGCGTGCCTGCCCTGCCTGCCTGCCCTGCCTGTTTGCGTGCGCGCGTGTTCGCGTGCGTGCGTGCGTGCGTGCGTGCGTGCGTGCGTGCGTGCGTGCGTGCGTGCGTGCGTGCGTGCGTGCGTGCGTGCGTGCGTCCGCGTGCGTGCGTGCATGCGTGCGCGCCGGTGAGCGCGTGCCGGTGAGTGCGTGCGTGCGTGCGTGCGTGCGTGCGTGCGTGCGTGCGTGCGTGCGTGCGTGCGTGTGTGCGTGCGTGCATGCGTGCGTGCGTGCGTGCGTGCGTGCGTGCGTGCGTGCGTGCGTGCGTCCGCGTGCGTGCGTGCTTGCGTGCGCGCCGGTGAGCGCGTGCCGGTGAGTGCGTGCGTGCGTCCGTGCGTTGGTGCTTGCTTGCGTGCGTGTGTGTGTGTGTGCCTGCCCTGCCTGCCTGCCCTGCCTGTTTGCGTGCGCGCGTGTTCGCGTGCGTGCGTGCGTGCGTGCGTGCGTGCGTGCGTGCGTGCGTGCGTGCGTGCGTGCGTGCGTGCGTGCGTGCGTGCGTGCGTGCGTGCGTGCGTGCGTGCGTGCGTGCGTGCGTGCGTGCGTGCGTGCGTGCGTGCGTCCGCGTGCGTGCGTGCGTGCGTGCGTGCGTGCGTGCGTGCGTGCGTGCGTGCGTGCGTGCGTGCGTGCGTGCGTGCGTGCGTGCGTGCGTCCCGGTACGCGCGTGCGCTTGAAGTTGCTTGGTTGTTTGCCGTTAACATCCAGTGCGTGAAAACACCTCTATTAATTAATGAGTGTAAGCAGTGAATACACTAATGTGCACTTTCTTGTTGTATGCGCACAATTCAAATACGGAAAATTTTATAGCATCCTACATACGTATTCTAAGAACCCCCCCTCACAATCAAATCAGAATCCTTCCTTCGCAAAATCGTGGATCCGTCACTGATATACTTCACACTTTCTGCAGCACTAACAGGGTGAGGGCCCAGATGTTTCAATCTGGGCGAATCCAGAGTTCTTGGAGGCGGCAGTATTGCAGGCTTTATGTGAGGCTACAGTGAGTTGAATACACATCATTTTTCACGCCTCACCCCGAATCCCCCCCCATGGTTGTTCTTCCTATGAAGATCGCCCCTCTGAGCTGAGACTTATATTACTGCTTACAACGCTATACCATGTTAAGTTTGGGAATATTCTCGAGTCCAAACCCCGCCCACACACCATTCCTTTTTTCCTACCATTCTAAAAACCATTCATTTCTTAACTACATAAAGGCCCTACACTGTAGTTCTGGGCACGATATTTGAACCCAGCAGAGCTCAGGATAACGCCAACATACACACACAGGCAGATCCGACCAAGGAAAGCAAATGCCGCCACTCCTATACCGTTGCACAACAGTTTTGCTGCGAGCATGAATTTTAGCTTAGGTAGGTAACCTAGTAGGTCACGGGGAGGAGGTAGTACAGGAGCAATGCTGTGTAGACAGCCAAAAAAGAGAACTCTGGGAACGTAGTCCAATAATTAAGCAGAGCTCAGGATAGACGCCAAATACCCCCCCCCCCCACACACATGCACCAGTTTTGGCGAGCACAGGGGAGGGGGCGAGAGGTGGATAGAGGTCCGTAGTCACCACGAGTGCCACCCCCCCCCCCCCCCCCGCAGCACCCAGCCAGCCGGCGCGCGAGTCTCCTCCTCCTCCCTCCCTCACCATCCCCCTTGATTTGCCCTCCTCCCTCCTCTTTCACGCGCGACTATACCACATGTATGTACATATGTACACACACACACACACACACATTGTATTGCGTGGTCGGGGCGCATGCGGCCCACGCTGGTGGAGGGAGGTAGGAATGAGTGAGTGAGCGTCCCCCTCTATTCCTTTCCTGATGGGACGCATGCACACGGCAAGTATATGCCTGCGTGCGAAAGCGAGCCACGCTCTAGAATCCGCGCAAACAAACACCAAATAACCCGCACAGTAATGAGGCATATCGATTTTGAGCGCATACGGTAGTGCTGTTTTGAGTGAGTGAGTGCATGTCAGGTTACGTGCATACGGTATCTGGTTGTATAGCTGGCTGGAGTCTCATAAGGGACGTGTGCGGGACACAGATCCTTCCCTGGCCGTACCGCGGTTTTTTTTTCCCAAGAGTTTAGTGTACGTACAACCCTTGTGAGACCCGCTTCTACGCACCGGTAGAATAGTGTACAATCCAGATTACACACTGCAAGTCATGGTGCGATTGGGGAGGAATTGAGGTGATACGAAACCTAACCTAACTCCACTGTCCACGTTCAATGCCGTCCTAAATCTTGTTCCTTGTCCAGAATGGCGGTGCATTGTGTCGTCTCTGTGAGTCGCTGCTACATGTATTCCAGATTTTCTGCCGTCTCAAAAGCATCCCCCTCAAGCGCGCACTCCGAGCAATTGCCATTCACAATCGCCGCAGCGCAGGAGGCGCTCCAAAGGCGATTTCGTTCGAGTCTTCGTCACAACTCGCGCGCTCACCCACGCACGCACGCACGTACGCGCGCGCACGCACGCACGTACGCACATTGTGTTGGCTTCAAAATCACGCAGCGTTCCGCGCTGACGACGCATGCGTGCGTTCCGGAGTCGATATTTCAAGTGCCCGGTGAAATTTGGTTGGTGAGGGACGGACGCGACGCGCTCGTGATTCTTGAACAGTCAAGGAGGGAGGTACACGCACAAACCAACCACGTAGCGTCTAGTACATGCATCAAGTAATCCCTGGGCTGGTAAAGAAAGGCACACGCACGCAGCGACAAGTGCAACGACGCCAGAGCACGTTCTTGCGTACAACCGATACAGTGGGTGCGCTTGTTTTGGCTAAACTGACTGTGGCGGGCGTCTCTGACACATGAGCGATAGGTATGGGTGTTCGACCACTTCCTGTGCCTGTGACGCTGTGTCTGGCTGGTGCTGGGTTACACTGAGCCTTCGTTGTAAGGTAGGCATGGAGTCGGTCAAGGATGTGTACGTGTTGTGTTTGTATGCACTAGGTACATATATGTACATGCATGTGAGTTGCAATAGTTTGCAAAAATACGTCATAATTTTTATCAATCGATTCAATGTACGCTGCAACGTACCGAACACCCTGTAATTAGCCCCGGGGGCTAATTGTTTCATTTGGGCCATAGGAAGGGGGATAATTGCAGGGGCAAATTACGGTGGTCTGACAAAATAGAAGGACGGATGTATGCGAAGCTTTGTTGGCGCAAAGGGCTTGGCGCGTTTTCAGAAAGAAAAAAAAACACTGCGCTCACACGTCGGTACACTGTCACACACGCTTACATTTGCACCATGCATAGGGTATACACCCCAAACACCAAAAAAATTGAATCGGTTTCGAAACTCGTTCCTATGAGTATAACACCCCACTTTACAATCATTTTCGTCACTGTTGGACGAGGGAGGAATGATTGTTTGAACTCGGCTTGAAACGATAAGTGTCGATACAGGGTATTCCAAAAATGGAATGGCTGTCTATGTAAGATGGTCTCGTCGAGTGCAGAGATATCGACCCCTCTCCACGTGCCATCTGTCCAACTGTTTGTCCCTTGGCAGAGTGTGAAAAAGAGTTTCGTCGCGGTCACTATAACAAAACCCGTTCTCGTGTCATCTCTGCATGCGCTCCCCCCGCCCCCCCCCCAAGTGAACGAGAACTCTGCGCGACACAATCCCTATAGCAGTTCACAGGTGAGGGGGCTGCAGCAGCGTGTGCGACGCGCGGGTGAAGGGTGGGGGGGGGGGCCAGGGTGGGCTCCTTGAGCGTCGGTGACGAAAAACGAGAAGACGGGAGAAAACTGCCGACGCAACGCGCCTCGACTTTCGTCGTATTGCGACTTTGGTTGGCTGTATGGCTGTCTGCGTTTGGGCTTTGGTGATGTCATCTTGCGTGCGTGCGTGCGTACGTGCGTGCGTGCGTGCGTGCGTGCGTGCGTGCGTGCGTGCGTGCGTGCGTGCGTGTGTTTGTGTGCGTGTGTGCGTGTGTGTGTGTGTGTGTGTGTGCGTGCTTGCGTGTGTGTGTGTGTGTGTGTGCGTGTGTGCGTGCGGGCGGGTGGGCGGGCGTGCGTGCGTGCGTGCGTGCGTGCGTGTGTGTGTTTGTGTGCGTGTGTGCGTGCGTGTGTGCGTGCGGGCGGGCGGGCGAGCGTGCGTGCGTGCGTGCGCGTGCGTGCGTGCGTGCGTGCGTGCGTGCGTGCGTGCGTGCGTGCGTGCGTGCGTGCGGGCGTGCGTGCGTGCGTGCGGGCGGGCGTGCGTGCGTGCGTGCGTGCGTGCGTGCGTGCGTGCGTGCGTGCGTGCGTGCGTGCGTGCGTGCGTGCGTGCGTGCGTGCGTGCGTGCGTGCGTGCGTGCGTGCGTGTGCGTGCGTGTGGAAGACTCTGGGTCCACTTCCTGTCTTGCAGACCTGTCGAAGATCTCGGCTGCGGTGACGCCGGAGGGCTGTAGCGGCAGCCAGGCCGCGGGCGTGGACCGCTGCGCTCGCCCTCTGCACGCAGTCGCGAATCAAATCCAGGCGCTGTTTGACGGCGGCTTTCGGGACTTTCTAAAGAACTTGAACACGCTAGGGCCGCTTGTGTCCAGCGCGTGCGAACGCGAGAACGAATCTTGGACTACTACGTGGACGACGGCTGCGAAGTTGGCTTTTGAATTTTTTCTTGATTTTGATATTTTTTTTAATTTGCGCTGCGTGTTTTGCAGGTCTCGAGCTGCCTGCTGCGCGCAGGCGATGGCGTGTGCAACGAGACGCGAAAAGACCTGGCGATTAAAAAGCACCTCAACTGCCTGTTCCGCCTCATAGCGGCGCCCAAATTAGCGCAGTGCGTCGCAACGAACATCGGGGGCGCCGGAAATCTCAACGTTGAGTCAGCTCGGACCGCGCTACCGGCGTTTATCCGATGCACGGAAGAACCAATCACCGCCATGTGAGATTGGGTTGGGAATACGTACATACCTATACATGATTAAAAATATGTCTCTAGGTAGATTGAATATCAAAACTAGAATTCGGCATCAGAATGCTAGCATAGAGTTGTCGGCTGGGAATTTCAGAGGCTGTATATCGAAGCCAGAAACGCCGGCAGTGTCGATAATCACCGGGCCTTTCATTAGACGAGTGTCAAGCGGCGCTGTATGTACCGTAAATCCTCCAAAAGTGCCCCCGGGGCACTATTTTTTCAACCTCTCCTTACCCGGGGGCACTATTGAAGGGGGGGGGGCTTGCTTCTATTATTTCAACCTAAAAATGTTGAATGGTAATGCTAGTTTCGCTGTCAAAATTGCCGATTTTTTGGTGATTTTGATCACTTTTGCCACATTTAATGGTTGAAATCAAAAATAAGCGAAAATAGTCGGCAAATACTCCATTCCTTAAGAGTCTTGATCAAATGGAAGCCACAAACTCCGCCAACGATGAGAGAATGGCCTTAAACGAGCAGGTACAGTTTAGTACCCTCTTAGAATCATACAAACGGGTTCATACCCCACCTTCTCATAGTAATGTGGTTCAAACCCGCTAAATCTGCACATAAATAGAATAATTAAAGGCTGGTTGCTTCTGAAGAGCCCCGCCAGTCTGAGCGTTAAGCATAGGGGCGAAACGCTCAATTACTACACTAAAATAAATCAAATAAAAAATGCTAATGTTAGGTAAGTACACATATTTGTCCATTAAATCTCTACCGTATGCGCTTCAATTCCAAAAATGGAATGGCTGTCTAAGATGGTCTCGTCGAGTGCAGAGATATCGACCCCTCTCCACGTGCCATCTGTCCAACTGTTTGTCCCTTGGCAGAGTGTGAAAAAGGGTTTCGTCGCGGTCACTATAACAAAACCCGTTCTCGAGTCATCTCTGCATGCGCCCCCCCCCCCCCCAAGTGAAGGAGAACTCTGCGCGACACAATGCCTATAGCAGGGGGGGGGGGAGGGTGGGCTCCTTGAGCGTCGGTGACGAAAAACGAAAAGACGAGAGAAAACTGTCGACGTCGACTTTCGTCGTATTGCGACTTTGGTTGGCTGTATGGTGACTGTGAGTCTGCGTTTGGGCTTTGGTGACGTCATCGTGCGTGCGTGCGTGCGTGTGTGTGCGTGTGTGTGTGTGTATGTGTGTGTGTGTGTGTGTGGGGGGGGGGGGGTGCGTGCGTGCGTGCGTGCGTGCGTGCGTGCGTGCGTGCGTGCGTGCGTGCGTGCGTGCGTGTGCGTGCGTGTGGAAGACTCTGGGTCCACTTCCTGTCTTGCAGACCTGTCGAAGATCTCGGCTGCGGTGACGCCGGAGGGCTGTAGCGGCAGCCAGGCCGCGGGCGTGGACCGCTGCGCTCGCCCTCTGCACGCAGTCGCGAATCAAATCCAGGCGCTGTTTGACGGCGGCTTTCGGGACTTTCTAAAGAACTTGAACACGCTAGGGCCGCTTGTGTCCAGCGCGTGCGAACGCGAGAACGAATCTTGGACTACTACGTGGACGACGGCTGCGAAGTTGGCTTTTGAATTTTTTCTTGATTTTGATATTTTTTTATTTATTTGCGCTGCGTGTTTTGCAGATCTCGAGCTGCCTGCTGCGCGCAGGCGATGGCGTGTGCAACGAGACGCGAAAAGACCTGGCGATTAAAAAGCACCTCAACTGCCTGTTCCGCCTCATAGCGGCGCACAAATTAGCGCAGTGCGTCGCAAAGAACATCGGGGGCGCCGGAAATCTCAACGTTGAGTCAGCTCGGACCGCGCTACCGGCGTTTATCCGATGCGCGGAAGAACCAATCACCGCCATGTGAGATTGGGTTGGGAATACGTACCTATACATGATTAAAAATATGTCTCTAGGTAGATTGAATATCAAAACTAAAATGCGGCATCAGAATGCTAGCATAGAGTTGTCGGCTGGGAATTTCAGAGGCTCTATAAATCGAAGCCAGAAACGCGGTCAGTGTCAATAATCACTGGTCGTTCCACTAAACGGACGTCAAGCGGTACAGGAACAATTACGTATTCGCAACGCTTCACGCAGAGTTGGTCGGTGAGCCGCACCACAGTCTCCACAAATTGCAATTTTCTCTGATCCAATTTTATATTTTTGTGTGTTCTCACCAAAAGCGCACACGTCGCTCAAAATAAGCAAGAGAAGAAGCCCAACGTTGACGCAGGTGCGGCCCGGTGCCGATAAACGTAATGCTGGCGATGGCGGGCGTGGAGGTCATCGGCTGTCACCTGCATCGGGAGGACAGTCCGTCCCCGCCTGCTGCAACCTAAGTCTAAGCCGAAGTCCAAGTCAAAGCCAAGAGAAGAGAACGCCCAATAGCCATGCAATACGTACTGTACACATGTACCTATGCGGCGGATCTTCAGAGCATGCAACCTCCCGTAGACGGTGGAGGGGCAGACCGAAGTCAGCACAACGTTTCGCTCCCAAAGTACTGTATATAATAATTGAAAAGTTTTACATCGCCAGTGGTGACTGTGTTTATCATCAGCACTCCAAATCGTGTTTTGGATCCCCTCTAATAGCGCCCACGGGTACGGCAGAGATGAAAGTATAGTAGTGTCCCTCTCCAATAGTGCTCCTGGGGGTATGGGGTAGGTAGGTATGTTATGCCATGTACCTTTCATGGCTAGAATAAGGTGTTAGATAGATTGATATCGTGTATACACACTACTACTAAACGTTTCAGCAACTATTGACGGTATATCGGCCATTAAATCGGGAAAAGTGATCAAAATCACCGAAAAATCGGCAATATTGACAGCAAAATTAGCATTACCATTCAAAATTCTTAGGTTGAAGCCGCGTGTAAGGAGAGGTTGAAAGAATGGTGCCTCTGGGGGGGGGGGCACTATTGGGCGATTTACGGTATGCCTGCTTTCAGTCACAGTGCATGCAAAATTTGAAATTTAGAAATTAGACGATCACCCACTACTACGCACCGTAAACCATATCGATTGCGACCAACACATCCCGTTGCCATAGGTTAGTAGAAGTCAACACCGAATTCAAGGTGGGCCTGGCTGTTGGGGCTAGATTCGTTGTATGTTGAAGTTCAAAACAAAACGTATTTTAGCTCTGAAACTGCAATTGATTTTCTCTAAAATTCGGAAAACACGCCACTCGCCTGTTCGTTCGTGCGTCCGCGCGGCGCGTTTGCGTGTTGGTGTAGTTTCGAGCTTTGCGACGTTACCTAAAAGCCACCCCGACACTCCCGCACCCACCCGCACAAACAGGACCTTTGTGATCGGAGTAACAACAGAAGCCTATTGAGCCATCAATTTTGACACCTACCTATGTCGGCATTCGGCAAGTAAACAACCTGGCCAACCTCTGGTCTCCAGCTTGCACGCGCTCCTTGTCTGGAGGTTTTTGGAGCGTTGTCACGATCTAGGTATTATGCCCATACGAGGTGCATGATGTAGCAAGGTCTCCTACCTTACCGGGGCACAATTATAGAGGTGCACTACTGTTTCAACCTGTGGCTGCCTGGAAGCACTATTGGAGGAGAACACTATTGTAGGGGTCACCATTGAAGAAACGGTAGCTGAATGGGAACACTCTCTGTGCAGGCAGCGTCGACTGCTAGTGAAGCTGCTGCCATCACCAGCGGAAAGTACTAAATCGAAAGCCAACAAACGACAAAAATACCGGAATTTTGCCTCCGAAGCAGTGGTGTGTGTGTATGTGTGTAGTTGTGTGTGCGATTTAGAAAAGTTTAGCAACAGTAGTCAGTGGCGTAGCCAGGATTTGGTTTCTCGGGAGGGGGTACAGCAGGGTTGCACAATTTAAAAAAAAAAAGTTTTTTTTTAAAAAAAAAAATTTTTTTTTTTTAAAAAAAAAAAGTTGGATTTTTTTTTTTAAATTAAAAAAAAAAAATTTCTCTGTTTTTGGGCAAAATTTAGCTTTTGAGTGGCAAAAAGGCGTTTAAATGGTGTTTAGATGGTACAATTAGTAGTTACTCATGCATAAACTTGCTTATTAGCACCAAAACCAAGCTCTTTTTGGGGTTCCCAACTGGTTCCCAACATAGTGCGATACCGTACACGACCATTTAGAGGCAGCGGCTTTGTCACCATTTGACTAAAACGATGCTAAATACGCTTCTAAAGGCTTTAGGGAAGCACTAGTACTTGTGTTTGACACTCTAATAGGCTAAAAGTATCTTATAGTACAGGTATTTGGCGTCTTTGATGGCTCCTAAGTCAATTTAAAAAAAAAATTTTTTTTTAAAAAAAAAATTTTTTTTTTAATTTAAAAAAAAAAACTTGAAATTTTTTTTTTTTATGCAACCCTGGGGTACAGATTTCCAAATTTGTGACAGGGTGCCCCTGATGCGCCGCAGGCAAAATTTTTGAGATTCTGGGCTACTTTCGAGCATTTGAGCCTATTTTGGGTTACTTTTGAGAATTTGAACCTATTTTGGGCTACTTTCCGGCAATTTTAACCTATTTTCGGTTACTTTCGAGCATTTTGAACCTATTTTGGGCTACTTTCGAGAAATTTGAACCTATTTTGGGTTACTTTCGAGCATTTTGAACCGATTTTTAGCTACTATAGAGCATTTTTAACCTTACAAGCTAGCTAAAATGCTTTCTCTCTCTCTCTCTCTCTTCTTTCGCCCGGGCAGTTTTGCAACAGGGTGAACCCTGTTGCATTTTTTGGGCTTCGCACCATCTCGAGGAGTGGTATACTCCCACTACCCCTTCCCTCCCCTTGGCTACGCCACTGACAGTAGTACAGTGTGAAGCAAAAAATGGGAAAAGCTAAACCATTGTACCATTGTACAATTGTACCATTGTACGGAGAGAAGCACACCATAATATTTTAAATGCGTTGACTCTCGATGCTCAGCTGTTGAATACTAAAACAACGAGCACCCCACATGCTCGCCGCGGATTTTTCTTTTTGAAGTTGAATGTAGGGAAACTGTGCTTAAAATGAACCACGACAAACCAAACGACAACATCAGCTCGGAGGGCTTGCTGAAGCAGTACTTTGTGGGTTCGGTAGACGACGCACTGTGTGTGCTGTTGCCCGTCGGAAAACTTAGGCTTGCAGGCATAACACGCAGGTCGTTAGCGTGACAATGGCACCGACACTGGCGAACGTGGTGGGGTGCGCCTGCAAACTATTGCAAAATAAAAGCAATAGTTGTGCTGCTTTTAGGTCGCTGCGCCTCCTGCGGCGGGATCCCTCGTGGCGCCGACGCGCGAGCAGCTGCATCAGTTGAAGGTCACCCGCCCGCTCGTCTTCACGGAACCCTTCCACAATGAGGAGCTGTTCCGCCTTCGTCTGCTCGACGAGTGGCATCGCCTGGGGCACCAACACAAGCAGTCCGTGTCCTGCAAGGTGTGAACATACATTCAACTTTGTGTGGTGTGTGAAAATTAAAGGTGTGAGTGTGAACACACGGAATTTGTCCTCGCTGAGTTTGTGGGGTTGCTGGGATAGGGAGTAGGGACCCACATTTTTTGGGAAAGTGTCTAGAAAAAAAAATTACAATTTGTAGACCTATTTAGCCCATATTTAAGTCAAAGAATTCCTCTACCCACCCCCCATTTTACTCTTGAGACCACTCTTCTTTCTCGAAGGCTTATTTACCCCCCCCCCCACTTGGTCAGACAGGGTTTGGGTGTAGGGACGGCCAAAGTGTGAGAATCATTTTAGTTGTCGCTACCGTCTGCCACCGTGGCGCCCGAAGATCTCGTCTTCGTTCACAACGAGCGCTTCTGGATCCCCGTGGAGCAGCGCTGCTCGACTCAGCTCCGTGCAATGGCGGTCCACTGCAGATACAGCTGCATTGCTACGCGCTACCCGTACTTCTCCACAAAGTTTGTGAATTGCGATTCCGTGACTGGCAAGCTATCGTTGTCCCACCGCGAACAGTTTGCGCGTCACTTTGGAATGTACTTTTGAATGTTGGTTGCAATCGGTATGTAGATCTGCCTCGTTCGAAAGAATCTCACGTGAACGCTACCAGTATGTTGTTGGAGTCGCGTCGCTTGTCCGTTGTGTGAAACTTAGGTAGTGCCATTTGTTGCAATGCTAGTCGCAATTGAAAGCTACGGCTGCGTCGGTGCGTGAGGTGCAATGTGCGCGTGTTGGCGTGTTGAAACGTTGAAAAGAAATTTGGCGTGTGACGCGTTGTTTTAGTATTTACTAGTTGAGCACCGTGAGTCAACGCATTTAAAATATTATGGTGTGCTCCTCTCCGTACAATGTTACAATTGTACAATAGTACAATGGTTTAGCTTTTCCCCAAAAAATACGCAGTTGTCAGTGTTGAGGGGAAAACCTACTCGCGCGGGGCATTACGGTAGGAGGGGCACATTTGGGAGGGGCAAGCTAAGCCTGATCTCGTCTTAGCCTAAGCTTAAGCCTAAGCAAATGCCTAAACATGAGCCTAAGCCTCCCCCTAAGTAGATATGAAATTGGCTGCCCCTCCCAAATGTGCCACTCCTACCGTAATGCCCCGCGGAAGTAGATATTGCCGTGTTGAGGGTGTTGGTGGTGTCTTTTGGGTAACGCCGCTTCCGTAACGTCTTATCATCGAAAAGAAATTTTTTTGCTGTTTGGAAATTGCTGAAATTTAAGAAAATGCTTGCGCGCCTCGCGCCGACCTCGTCGGCCGTCGGCTGCCGTCTCTTCAGCGCCACCGCCGCCGTGAAAGGTATCTTTTTTGGTTTTATGTTTTTTTTTTTAAATATTTTTTTTTTGTATTGTAATTAAAAAAACGTGGCTTTTGCCAACAAAATTCACGAAATTGTTAATTCTTTGTGTGATAACTGTAGCAAAATCGTCGGGCAATAGCAAATTAGTAGTATTTACACACCGCAATTTACTGCGTCTATTTTTTTGCATTGTTTTTGATTGTCCCTTCATTTCTAAAAATTTCAGTAAACACGTCTATTTTGTTTGATTTCTTCTATCCAAGCCGCTTTTGCCGAGTTTCAACCGAAAACTCCTTCCTGCCAGTGTCAAAAAACTCTCAGAAAATCCTGCTGGAAACTTCAAACGTCAATCTTCGTTTTCTCAAAAAAAAATCCGCAAAAAAAATAAGAAAAAATCTCTTCGCAGGCCGCTTTTGGGCGGACGTGCTGTCGCCGAAGCCGGGCGTGGAGGAGTTCGATCAGCGCCAGTGGTCGAACCCAGAGCCGCAGGAGTGGACTCGCGCCGACGGCAAGGTCTTCAATATTCCCGCTCAAAAGTCCATTTACACCTCGCGCAACTGGGAAGAGACGCCCGAAGAATTCGACAAACGCTTCCTCGAGTGGTTCCAGAGAGAGGACCTGGACGGATGGAGCCTTAGAGATGGTGCGAAGAGAATCCACCCCCCCCCCAGTGTGAATTCCCTGCGATGTCTGCTGGGGTAAGAAGTGAGAAGAACCCCAAACTGGGCGCATTTTGGTCGCACTTAAAACTGCTAAGTCATGTGGTACATATAATTGACGGCTCCCAGTGAGGGAACAGACCCAGGTCGGTTGCGCTCCCCTCCCCTGTTCCCCCCCCCCCCCGCCATATGAGAGCCCACGGAAATTGGGCTGGTGAGGAGGGCGATGGTAGTGGATTCCGGATTCGCTTGTCGGTTTTCATGTCTTTCTATGCTTTGTTATGCAACAGTACACCGAAAGGCCGCGTATGGCTTCCTCCCCCCCCCCCCCTATATGCACCCAGTCATAGGTGTTGATTGGTCCAAAAGCCAGGGGGTCTCTGGGGGTTCCGAGGGGGGGTCTAGAGCCGTCCTGGATAAAATGTCCGGGATCGAATATTTTGGAGGAGGGGTGGTTTAAGTGGAGGATTTTGTACCATAATAACGTGTAAAATGGGTACGTTTTGGTCTAAAATGGGTCAAATGAGGTCTAAATACCACTTTTCAGGCGTTTTTGGGTCGTACTACACTGAAAAAGAAACAGAAACACGCATCTTTACCCATTTTTTTAATATTGAGAGGGTTTCCCGCAAGTTATCCAGGATGGCGATGGCGGGGGGGGGGGCTAGCCCCTCGCTCCCGCAAAAAAGCGGGACGGCCATAGTCAGGGGGAGGGTGAACCCCCCCCCCACAGCCCCCCCCCCTGAGCCCACCTATGTCGGTTCCTCTCCCCGCCCCGGGTCCCCCCCCCCAAATATGAGAGCCCACGGAAATTGGGCTGATGAGGAGGGCGGTGCTAATAGTTTCTGGTTTCGCTTGTCGATTTCCGTGTCTTTCTATGCTTCATTACGCAACAGCGCACTGAAAGTCAAGTCCGTGTACGGTATGGTTTCCCCCCCCCCGTATATCCACCATGCCCCCTTCCGGGCGCCCTCCGTGACCAGCTGCTCTGCTTAGGTCTCACGGAGCTGGCGGACATGGACTGCATACCGACGCCCGAGATCTGCAAGGAGGTGCTGCTCGCCTGTCGGCGCGTCAGCGACCTCGCACTCGCCGTCCGCTTCCTCGAGTACCTCCGCAAGAAGCTCTCCATCAGCCGCTACCAGCGCACCGTCTACCCCTACCTGATCGAGGAGGTCCCAACAGCAGAGATCATGCACACACGCGCACACACATACACACGCGTGTGTATGTGCGTGTTCGCCGACACAGTTGCTAGTCTACTGTCTGTACAGAAACGTACACGCAAGCGCAGACCCTCAAACATATGTATAACTGGTTTTTGACCTGGGCAAGGGTCGGAGACCATCCTGATGGGGGTAGCCGTTTTGGTAGGGGTGTCAGGAGGAAAAATGCGCCAAAATAGGGTCTACACGGTCGAAAAAATCTGTTGGAGGGTTGGGGAAGGGTAAACTTCAATCTGAGAGGTCGCACACACACACACACACACACACACACACAGACACACACTGAACACTCTCAATCCGCACTCTTCTTCCAGCTCCGTCCCACGCTGGACGAGCTGAGCATCCCGACGCCCGAAGAGCTGGGCTACGAGAAGCCGGAGCTGTGGCACCCACCCGAGTGGTCTTGGGACCCTGTGGGAGGGGCCCAACAGCTCAAGGAGTACGGGCTCGACAAGAACCCTTGGTACGGGGACACCAACTTTGGCAAGTAGATGGCTGCTGCTGCAGCTGCATCAACCTGCCATTATAGTAGTACTCCCCCCCCCCCGGCCACACTCTCTCTGGACGGCACTACGGTTGTTGCAAGATGCATGCAACTAGAGTCGAAAGATAGTCGGTGGGATTGCGTTCTTCCATTCTAGATGTATCTATTGTAGCTGCTGCGTGTGGAAGCCACCGACTATATTTTGGCTCAAGGAACCCCTTCCACCTTTTCCCCATCACAGATAGGCCTGTTCAACTGCCATGAAGCGCGTGGTGTGCTTCGCGCTACCCCCCCCCCCTTTTTGTAAGACCCGCAGTGGTGTAGACATTGTCTGTCTTGGAATTATGACCCCAACCCCCTGCTCTGTGGCTCGCTTAGCTTGCTGGTTGCTCCACGACACCCACTGCTCCCGCACAAACAGTTGCGGACACTGTGTGAACACACTGGCTGACGTGACGTGAGTGACGGCGTTTGCGTGGCTCAGCTCTCCCATTCTAAGAGTAGCGTCTTCGATTAAGCCAAGTTCTTTTGTTCGAGAGAAAACAGGCGTTTGCTGAACTGAACGTGACTCGCACATACATTTGGTGCATCGTGACAGATGACTTAGGATAACCAATCGTTGGGTTCTGGCACATATCTGTAACTGGGGGAGGGGTGCCCACTTTGTGTTTTTCAGTGCTTTGTAGTGTTATATGACAATATGACAGCTTAGAGCCTACTTGAACCCATCTTTGACGGGCCGATCCAATCCCGGCACACCCCTCCCAGAGTCTCTGCTGATCACACCGCCAATCAGTAGCTGTCCAGTCGCCGCTCTCCATCCGACTCTGCAGGTCGCAGGTAGACATGGACGCACCATCGGAGCCCACTCCACCGGGGTGCAGGCCGGGGGGACGGTGCATGGCCGCGCTGATAGGGAGCAACGGGGGGCCCGGAGGGCGAACCGAGCCCTTCGTAGGGCTGCCAGGCCAGTGTCACATTTTAGGTACCCCCACCTAATTGTTGCCCCCAGGGGGCAACAATTACGGATCGTCCATTTTTGTTGCCCCCATGGGGGTTTCCCCCAGGGGCCAACAATTATGAGTTGTAGATTTTTGGTGAAGTGTCACGAAATGAGCCAGCAAGAGCTCTTATGGTGTTGCTGTACCATCGTCTGTACACCGAAGCGTAATTCCACCATGACTCAGCTCACAATACAGCATGCATCCCACAAGTGTGGTGCCACAACACACTTACACAACAACGATCGCACGCACTCACAAACTGCTACACAATCCAACACAGCAGCACAATGCGGCTCGTAGCTCGCCGCCCAGAACGGCGTCCACATGCCCCTGATCCCCGTCCTAAACACATCGCCAAGTTCACCGCGTCGGATTTATTTATTGAGGAGCACGACTACAACGTACATAAATGTCATGTGATTACTGCTGTCCCTCATTTGTCCACAATTCATATCCCAGTGTCGTTTGTTCGTCCGTCCGTACCGTTCCTCCCGCGCTCTTATTGTAACTAGATGATGCACCACCCCGTCA
The DNA here is from genome assembly GCA_030248085.1 of Paralinhomoeus sp. GSCO2_6. Taxonomy (NCBI): domain Eukaryota; kingdom Metazoa; phylum Nematoda; class Chromadorea; order Monhysterida; family Linhomoeidae; genus Paralinhomoeus; species Paralinhomoeus sp. GSCO2_6. Next base: position 29,083 of record JASAMY010001768.1, read on the forward strand.
ATAAAAGGCATTGATCGAAATCCCATAATTAGCCCCCCCCACCAGCGGATCCAAGGGGGGGGGGGCGGGAGGCGTGCCCCCACCTGTCATGGTCGGCAAAGGGGGACAGCGGGGGCAGGCGGTGCGGGCAGAGAAGGGGCTGAGGGCAGGCGTTGGGGGCAGAGAAGGGGCAGGGGCAGAGAACGTCGCGGGGTCAGGCAAAGGGGGCAGAAGGGGCCCAGACGAGAGGGAAGAGGGACGAATCGGGCTAATATTGGCCTATTTTCCATAGATTTACACACCCATAACCATAACCACCCATAACCATGCAAGCTGACCTAATGTGACTGTTTCGCCCAATAAAATCAAGCTCAGATGGAGGTTGGAAAACCAAAAATGTTGCCTGCGGCGCGCGCTTTTGTGCATACTTTTGGCCACAAGTCATGCTGAATTCCTTGAAGTTCTAAGGAATGTGGCAGTTAACATTGAACATTTTCGCCTGCGGCGCGATTACGAAATTTTTAACAAAACGTCTCACGTGTTTACTAAAAACAACCTAAAGTACCGCAAAAATGCAAAATATGTGTTTTGTAGCACCTGTTTTAAGTGTTGAAAAACATGCGAAAAAGTGGGCTGCGGCGCCAAACGCGCGAAATATAGCTCTCCAATTGAAATTTAAGCCGAAAAACAATTTTGAGCATGTCCCCCCTGTCAGAAAATCCTGGATGCGCCAGTGCCCCCCCCCCTTTATTGAGCCCCCTATAATTAAACACCCTCCCCAGAACAATTTCAGTTTATGTAAAGGTTTGCGGTATGTAGAAACCAAACAGGGATTGGGTTGGGAATGAACAAATCACCCCCCCCCCCGAAAGCAATTGCTAAGTACTCCACTGGGAAGGGCTTCGGCTTCAAGGGCTTCGGCAGTCCTAACATACAATCGGTGCCAGGTGCGCGGCTCACCATACCCCCCACGTGGGGAAGCCCGCCATAGTGATGATGTTGTTGTTGCTGTTGGATTTGGGGCGACGCTAGGAGGCATGGCCCATGTAGCCTACCCATCTCCATGACGCCTTCCCGTCTACAGCCGAATAATTAGCGGAAGACTTTCGGAAGAACGCCATCTGTAATCTAGGGCAGCGATGGCACGAGAAAATCCATGGAAAGGGAACTCCTCGATCTAGTGGCGCCATCAAGAATCGAACCCAGGACCTTGCGCGCAAGAGGCCGGTTTTTTGCCACTAGGCCATGCCGCTGCCCCATAGTGATGATACTGAACCGGCACGCTGTCGCGGTTGGCAGTCTTCACCTACACGACAGCACACGGCACTTCCCATTCCGTTTCCCTTCACAACCGGACGCAAAGTGGTTTTGTAAACGCCAGTTCTTTTGTAATGCAAAGGCCGAATGAATTCGACCAACAACGCATGCGCGGTACAAGCATGGTTCACAAGTGTGGTTGACACTTTTGATTGATTGGTCCGCTCCGCTGTTGACCATCTAGATGGAATTTAAAAGATCTCCAAGCCTCATATTAGACCAGGGCTACATTTTGTGCAAGACACATCCATGCACTGTTCGTTCATTCATTCATTCGTCACTCTGCGTTGCCCTTTTGTATTCCGCTGCCGCGACAGGGTGCTGGGTGGGGGAGCAATCTTCGAATCCGCCAATGAACCAGGACACATGCAACAATCCACAAATTCACCAACCTCGGCAAAAAAGGAGGCAGTCCTGCTCACGCTATAAACCGCTTAGTGTGGAAAGAGTTTGCAGGGTATTCGTACAAGTACATACAATACGTTCCCAACCTTCCAGTGTCTTCACAATAATTCAAGCCAATTCTTTACAAAGCTCTTCACAGAATTGGCGATTTCGCTATTCCCTGTCAAAGTCAAGCCCAAGGTCCAAAGTACGCACCGTACCATATTTTATATTGATTGCTTCGATTGCTTGTCGGTATTGGATGCTATTATGCAGTGCGTGTTCGTGAATTGTGCGAGAGCAGCAAATTGGCCCAAGTCATTACTGGGAGCTTACACGCAACCTCTTAGACGCGCACCCGTTCATTTTTAACAGCTGAGAGATGTAGACGCTGGCAGTTGAAACCATTAGTTCGACTTCAGACCACAGTCTCATCATGAATTCTACAGAAGTCGCGGCGTTTTCTTACTCCACGCCCGTTGTCGAGGACGTCAGCAGCAGCGGCGCCTCAGCAGCAGAGATGCCAGTCGAGCGTCGTCTCCTCTACGCGGGAATCAGCCTTCTGGCGGGAGGGCTGAGCGTACTCGTCAATGGCTGCTCTGGAGTGCTGGTGCAGAGGCTGCCCACGACGAGGGGCACTGCTTTCTCGATGCTCAGCTCCTCCATGGCTTGCGCCGACTGCGTCAGCTCCGCTCTCGTCGCCTTCTGGGTCGCGCCGCTCACCTACACGTGGGCCCAACTCACTCACAGGCTTCGACACGTGATGCGCTGAGAAAATTGAAAAACCACTCTTTCAGGCAGGCGGTGGAGCTGAGTCGAAGTCGCGCCGGCGTGTACGTCGCCAGCCTGGCGATGTTCACGCAGGCGGCGAGCGTGCTCAACCTGCTCGCCATCGCCCTCAACCGCGCGCTGGCCATGGCCGTGCCCGCCAAGTGCAGCTCGGTCTTCTTCACCGCGCGCAACACCAAGGCCGTCATTGGTGAGCGACTGGAACGGAGCTGCGGTCGACCTTCGCGCATCGGTTGTTCAGCGCTGATCTGGACGCTCGCGCTGCTCGCCTACCTGAGGTGTCTGCCCGCCGGCTGCGGCTTCCACTACGAGCCCGAGACGCTCGCCTGGAGCTGGGCCGCGGAGGCGTGCGGCCGCTGGAACGCGGTCTGGCTCGACGCGCGCTTCACCACCAGCTGCATCGCGTCCGTCCTACTGTTCAACGTGGTCGCGCTCGCGTTCCTCTGGAAAGGAAATCAGGTCCACCAGTCTCGTCTGCTCTGGGTTAGAATTGTGGGGGGGGGGGGGGGGCGGACGGACGGACAGTCCCTCCAAGACTGTTGGAAAGCGTGGCTGCCGTACTACCGTAAATCATCCAATAGTGCCCCCGGGAAGTCAAGGTTGAAAGTACTGTATAGTGTCCAAGGGGCACTACAGGAGGAGTACTATATTTGATGTTTGATAGTTGAGTGCAATGTCGGCGGCCCCTTTTCCACTGCTTTCATTTACACCTTTGGATTTATTTTAATATACAAAAAAAATTAAAAACAAATAAATGTAGGCGACGCGAGCCACCGCACCCCCCGCCCTTCTGTAACTGAGAGCAAAATTTCTGGGGCAAATCCGGGAAAACGCATGGTTAAAGGAAAGGACCCGGATGGTTCCAAATTCGGGTGCAAATTTTTTGCGCAAAATAACGCGTGCTATAAGGCACTGCTACTCTGCATTTTGACCATTGATTCTTTCGATTGTCTGTGTTGGGTGAGCTTCGAATTTTATGGGCAAATACAGACATATTTCAATGTCGAAACTTTGACCGATTCGCTCTTCATTTAGTGTCTCGTAGACGCACACACACACACACCCCGAGCACAAAGCACGCGCACTGATAGGAGGTACTTTCAGAAAGTGTTGGCGCAGATCAATCGCGCCACCGACAAAGTGGAGGCTCGCCGCAGACGGCATCAAGAGATCAACTTTCTCATCATGACCGTCCTGAACGTGCTGGCCTGGTTCGTGGCACTGTTCGGCTTCAACTACGTCCTTTACTGGGTCGACACGTCGATCGGCATCTATCTCGCCAACACCTTCTCATGGACCACCGCCCTGTCGTCAAACGGGTCTGTAGGACGCTTTGTACACAACAAACGTATTACCAATCTTAGGCCGCTCTGAACAGCTGCAATGCTACGCGAACCGAAGTGTAGCGTGCAACTACAATTGCGCTTTTGACTTTTCTAAATGTCTTATACCATTAGGTATGTGTATTGGGAAGCGTGACAATCGCGTTCACCTTCAGGGTCGTAATGCTGCTCCTCATCAGGGAACTTCGGCAAACCGTGTTCTTCTGCTGTGCGAAGACGAAAACTGATGTATCCGGACATACATTGTAAGTACCGTAGTCGTCGCCCTGCTGCGCGCTCTGTATTTACAATGTGTACGCGACCCAGAGCGTCGGCGCGTCAAGGCGCCTCAAGTGGCGCCCATCCGTCAATCATCCGCTGGCCCCTCTGTGTGCCTCTCGTTGCCCGCACGCTCTCACGCTTGCGGGCCTATTGTCTAAGGGCGCCGCCTGCGCCCCATCGCCTTGATTGTTTTCGCCTCTCTGGCGCAGGCCAGGCAGTTGGTGTTTGGTCTCGCTCCGTTGACACAATACGGAAAATAAAGCTCGTGTACAGGACCTAACGTGCGCGAGCCACAACCAAGACACAACATTGGCGAAGCGAGCAACATGAACTCCGCGCTGGCCCCAGCCAAGTTCTTGGAGCACCCAGGCGACCCGCCGCTCCGCTTCCCCACCTGGCTGCAACTGTTCAAGCAGTTCACGTTCCTGCTCGACCGGTCCACACCAGCCGCCGGCCAGCTGACCGACCGCGATAAGAACGCCCTGCTGTTTACGCTGCTCGGCAGTGAGGGTACGAGGCGCTTTGCGGCGCACCCGATGGCCAGCCAGATCGAGACGGCTACGCATGACGCCTTCACTGCCGCCATCAAGAGCCTCTTCACCCTGCCGACGAGCCGCATCACCGCCCACTTCGAATTCCAGCGCCGCCACCAGGGCTCTAGCGAGACTGCCATTGAGTACGTCATGGCGCTGAGGTCGATCATGGCTGACTGCGACTTCTCCGGCAGAGAGAACTACCATCTCGCCATCCAACTGGCATCTGGCTGTCGCGATCCAGCGACCCAGAAAAAGCTCTCACTCAGCCAGAAATCGACTTCGACAAATTCCTGGCTATCATGCAAGCTGACGAGAGTGCAGCGGCCAGTGCTGCCACTCTGCGCGCTGAGACAGCGCCGTCAGTGCACAAAGCAGCTTTCCAGCCTGCTCCTCGAACCAGCGAAGCCAGGCGACCAAGCAGTCTACTCGACATGCTGCTTCAAAAGCGAACTACGCTTCAATGGCTGCGGCAGCCGGTCGCACTCCTACAAGGACTCGACATGCCCAGCTCTCCACAGCACGTGCTCCTTCTGCTCTGCTGTCGGACACTTCGAGCGCTGCTGTCGACGCAAGGCGCGCCAGTCGGCTGGCGACAAAGCGCACTCTACTCGCCGCACCAAAGCCTTGCATCTGACCGCCTCTGCTCCCGCCATCAAGAAGCTTGGCACCGCTTGTGACACCTTCACCTGCTGCATTGGTCTCTCCAGCTGTGCTGCGCCCGACGCGCCAGTCCAGTTTAAGGCTGAAGTGGATAGTGGCTCTGACGTCACTGTCATGACAGCCTCGCAGCATCGTCAGCTGCTACCTCACTGCCAGCTGCAGCCGTCCAGGGCTCGTTGAGCAACTTCGACGGTTCTCTAACGGCAGAGCCGCTGGCACGTTCAACGCTCTAGCTCACTTCAATGGCTCTACTTCGCCTTGCACCGTCTACGTCCTGCCAGACAGCTGCTGCTCAGTCATCGGCAAGGATCTCATCAAGGGACTCTCTCTACGTCTCGATGGAAAGACAATGAGCGTCAAACAGCTCACTTCCCTTGATGCGGACCAACTGTTTCGACCTTTCTCAACTCTGATATCGCCAGACATGGGCACCTACCCCGATTTTGAGCACACAATTACCTTGGATCCTGCTGCCAAGCCTGTCGCTCAAAAGCTGCGCCCTGTTCCGCTCTCTCGTCGTGAAGCAGTCGAGCGAGAGATTCAGTCGATGGTCGAAAATGGCGTTTGGGAGCCTGTCGACAAGTCCGACGGGCCACCATCTCTCGTCGTCAGCAAGCCTGACGGCGGCCTCCGTTTGACAACGGATCTGTCTCCACTCAACGGCTACATCACGCCCAATCGATTTCCGCTGCCAACGATTCAAGAGCTGTTTCTTGAGCTCAAAGGAGCAGCTTTCTTTTCTAAACTGGACTTGCGCAAGGCGTTCTACCACTTCAAACTGGCTCCCGAATCACGTCGGCTGACAACGACGCTACCCATAAGGGCCTCTTTGCCTACTGTCGCATGCCAATGGGCCTCAAGACGCTGCAGCCGTCTGTCAGCAGCAAGTCAGTCAGCTCCTCGCTGACTGTCCAGGCGTCAGGGTCTACGTTGACGACTTGATCGTCTTTGGCGCCACCGCTGCTGAACACGACGCCAACCTGCAGAAAACCCTGAGCAAGCTCAACGCTCACGACTTCCGTCTTCAACTGCCAAAATGCGTCTTTCGCGCGAGCGAAATCACCTGCTTGGGTCATATCATTGGCAATGGTCGGTTCGCCCTGATCCCAAGATATTCGACCGATTCTTGACTGCCCAATTCCAACCAGCGTGAACACGTGCAACGTTTCCTGGGCATGATCAATTACTTCTCCGACTTTCTCAAGGACGTGGCTACACTAGCCGAGCCACTACGTCGACTGTCACGCAAGAATACCCGCTTTCGGTGGGACAGCACATGCCAGCAATCTTTCGATACTCTGAAGAAGATGGCTGCTGAGAGGCTCCACATCTTCATCTTTGACCCGAACTGCCCCACTATCCTAGCAACCGATTCATCAGACGTCGGTGTTGGTGCAGTTTTGCTGCAGGTCCAGCATGGCAAAGAGGTTCCCATCGCCTTTGCTTCGCACACCCTGCAGCCCAGGGAGCGGAACTACGCTACCAATGAGCGAGAAGCTCTTGCATGCGTCTGGGGCTGCGAGAAGTTTGAAAAGTTTTTGCTTGGCCGCCCATTCACCCTGCGGACTGACCATGCGGCCCTGACGACGCTGCTGAAGCGTCCTTCCAACCAGCGTCAATCCCGCAAGTTTGAGCGCTGGTGCCAACGACTAGCTGCATTCGACTACACGCCAGTCTTCACAAAAGGCACTGACAATAAAGTTGCTGACTGGCTTTCTCGTCTCCAGCTGAAGTCCGATGCCTACCACATCGACAATGCGCCAACTGTTCGCAAACTATTGGTCGAAGGCCTCTCCTTCTCTGACTTAAACAACCACTTCTGAGATCAACTGCTGCAATCGGTGTGCGCTCATCTGCAAACGTCTTGGCCACACAAAAGGGAGCTACAAACAGCTCTCTTGCCTTTCTGGCGCATCAGCAACGAACTCTCGGTGGAAAACGGCGTGCTATTCGTGACATACCCGCATTGTCGTCCCAGCGGCTCTACACGATCGACTGCTGCAACTTGCCCACACTGGCCACCCTGGATCGTCCGGATGAAGCGCAAGCTGCGTGAGTCCTACTGGTGGCCAGGCATGAGCAACATGGCCGGTCTTTCGTCCACACTGTAACGGCTGTCAACAAAGCGACAAGTCAGCAGCGCCTCACCAGGCACGCACAGGCAACTACGGCCGCAACAACAGCCTGGGAACGCGCAGCATTGACACACTGGCCCATTTGCCACGGCGCCTTCCCATCAACGTTTTGTTGTTGTGCTGATCATCACTACTCTGCATTTCCTAACGTCTTGCACTTCTCAACAACCTCCAGCACAATCATCAACTGGCTGGCACATCTTCTCTACATTTGGCAACCCCACCAGCCTCCTCAGTGACAATGGCCCCAATTCGCCAGCACAGAATTTGCTCAGTTTCTGTCTGCGCGCAACACGTGCACCACAAGTGTGCGCTTTATAACCCACAAGAGAATGGCCGCGTCAAGTCTTCAACGGTACATCAAGCACGGCGCCCAAGCCTTCACTGCTGATGGACAGAGCTGGGCTGATGGCATTCGCGAATTGCTCTTCCAGTTCCGGCAACTGCGCCCTCTCCTACCGCTGCCAGCCCACTGAACTCTTCCTGAATAGACAACTCAGGATGGACTTTCAAGTGCCTCTTCGTGCCACCGCGGCTGTGACAACCGCGTCGGCTGACCCACCAACGTCTCCAGCACGGACCCTCCTGCAGACCCAGAACCGGTCCCCATGCCTCACTTGACCAACCTGACCTTACTGTGTGGGCGACATGGTTATCACGCGACGCCCGCCTTCTCAAGTCCTCAAAGGGCAGTCCCCATGGTCCGCACCCATTCGCGTCGCTGCCGTTTTGGGACAATGGACCTATCGCCTTACAACGGACAAATCTGGAACGCGCGCAAGATCGTCGTTTCTACACGCCATCTCAGCCGAGCCTCCTGCATTCGGCTGGCACCAAACCAGCGTCTTCGCGTCGTTCCCAACGTCCAAACTTCGGCAAACCCCCTTCTCGCTTTTCGCCTTGAAAAGCTGCGACAAAAGGAGGGGGAGATAGTGATGTATCCGGACATACATTGTAAGTACCGTAGTCGTCGCCCTGCTGCGCGCTCTGTATTTACAATGTGTACGCGACCCAGAGCGTCGGCGCGTCAAGGCGCCTCAAGTGGCGCCCATCCGTCAATCATCCGCTGGCCCCTCTGTGTGCCTCTCGTTGCCCGCACGCTCTCACGCTTGCGGGCCTATTGTCTAAGGGCGCCGCCTGCGCCCCATCGCCTTGATTGTTTTCGCCTCTCTGGCGCAGGCCAGGCAGTTGGTGTTTGGTCTCGCTCCGTTGACACAATACGGAAAATAAAGCTCGTGTACAGGACCTAACGTGCGCGAGCCACAACCAAGACACAACAAAAACCTCACCCAGTGACTGAGTGTCAAGGCATTAGGACTTTTATCTCTCAACTACAACTCAGGACACCTGCAACAAAGTGCTTCAAAGTGATTCAACATCAATTTGTCTCATGAAATATCGTAGTGTTGGAACACTCAGTTGTACAACGACGAATCACAGCAACGATGAAACTGCAAACTGTTGGAATTCAGGTCAACCAAAGTCAATGCGTGCCACAGACCAAGTTTCTTCAGCTCAACAGTTGCTTCAGTCAATTGGAAGCAGGACCTACAATCAACAGTTACTGCAGTCACTGTAAAATGCCTGCAATTGTATGCTGTACTGTTTACTGGATGCTAGTTAAATTTGAACACTGCACTTAGATAGGCAGCAAGCTGCACACCAAGTTCCAGATCAGCTGGTGCTGGATCTGCATCTGGTATGTGTGCTTTGACGATGCACGAGTTTTTATGGCAGAGCGTTCATCCCAGGCAGGACCTCCAGAGTAGAAACCACGACACCATTTATCTGTGTGGAAATGCTCTCTAAACAGTTCTGATACGTCGAAGTATGCAAAAAATGTGCCATATCTTGTGATTACGGTATCGCATTGGGAAGACTGATGTGGGATTGGCATGGATCAGCATGGCCAATTACATACCGTAAACCCTATAATTAGCCTCCCCCGCGGGTGCCCCGTTCCATTCAAGCCGTAGGAGGGTGTATAATTATTTTGGGAGCTAATTATAGGGGGGCGAAACAATGTAGCACATGCGAAACTTGGGCGAGTGAGACGAGTGGAGCACGATGGACTGTACAATGTAGAAGACTAGAAGCAACAAGCGAGCACCGTGGCGCAGTGTTCAACACACAAACACACACCGTGTACCGACCGTGTAAACCCTAGGCTAGGCTAGACGACACTAGGTAGGTTAGGTTAGGTTACCTAGGCCGAAAAAAGGCTAGGTAACCTACTAGGTAGGTAACCTAGCTAGGTAGGTTGCCATCACTAGACGACACCTAGAAGGAGATTTACTGTCTAGCCATTTAAAAATGTGACAAGATTGTGATTTGTTTGAAGTCGTTTTTTTAAAGGAAAGTAGAGAGGGGACGCTGACGGTATTTTTAGGCAAAGAGTTCCACGCAGGAATTACTCGATTAAAGAAAAAGTTTGAACGATACAGTCTGTTTTGTCTTTGTTGGACGAGTTTGAATGGATGACCACGTGTATTGATTGCGATTAGGTGCCTGAACGAAGAACTCTTCTATGCGCAAGGCCGTGATGCCATGGAAGATTTTGTAGAGCATTATCAAATCATTATGTAGTCTACGTAGTTCTAGGCTGTCCAGTTTGATAATGCGACATCTTTCAGGGTATGATATATCGCTGAGGCAGTCGTTTGGTAAATCGCCGCTGAACTGATTCAACAGTTTTTATATTTGTTATGGAGGAGCGATTCTAAACTACAGAGCCCTATTCTAGTCTGCTACCTATGTACAAAAGTGCAAAAGAGTTGTTTCAAAAATGGAATATTTCGACTTTTAAAGCAGTTTAACATCACGCTTGCTCTGACGGCAGCTGTGTGAGAGACTCGCTGGCAATGTTCAGAGAAGCGAAGATCTTTTGAGACAATGACACCAAGATCTCGCATTTCTTGGGTGCTGTTAAAAGTCACATTTCCTTGATGGTATTCACGCTGAGGATTACTGTGTAGCCCCAAGTGGAGAACTCACATTTTTGTATAGTTAGTTGCAACTGGTTCTGTTCAGCCCACGTTTGGATGCTGTTCAGAAATTTCTGGAGAAGCGTTTGCTGTTCAACTGTTTTGCAGCGGAAGTAGAGCTTGCAGTCATCAGCAAATAACTTGACTTTTACCGCATTTGGTACGTGTGTGTGTGCGCGTGCGTGCGTGCGCGCGTGCGCTCGTGCGTGTGCGCGTGTGTGCACGCGTGACTGCGTGCGTGCGTGCTCAGCCACGGTCAAACTAGCGACGCTCCCTAGACTTGAATGGTATCTTTCTCACCCTTTGGCTCATCATCATAAGGGAATTCCAACAGTTCTGTCAATCGCTGTTGACTCTCGTGGACAACTTACAGTACGTTAATTTTCAATTAGCATTGTGGTATCATACATATGGAGTGGTGTACTCAGCACTTTGTACTTTGTGAATTGTGAGCACGCTTGCGTAGTTCTGATGCAACAGATTAGCTGAGGCTAAGAGTTGGGCTGTATAATGTCTTCCGGTCCAGCACTCTTCAGCTGAAGTGATGACAAACTTTGATAAGCACTAGGCGCATATTTCACTGTTCTGCTGCACTGATGAGTAATCATTTTACAGTAGTTTCGAAATAGGCCCTATTGACAAAGCCACAATATAATTTTGCATATAAATGCCTAATAATGGTATGAGGGAGTATATATAAACATTTAACTGGGCTTGGAACACTATTCCTGGTATGTGTAGTGAGTGATGCACAAACATCTTATTAGGCCTCTGAACAGCTATTTTGCAACTATGGTAGGTTGATAGGTGTTATGGTTAGTGGAACAGACATTTGGGGCTTGGTATGCTCTGGCTTCACTTAGCAGAATGACACCTTAATCTGAGTCTTGGCGGTTCAGCATACATATAAGGAATGAAAGAATCATTGATGATCAGTGTACCTGTCTTACTGCAATGAAGACTGAACATTTGAAGCTGGGTGTTGCATTGTGCATTGCAGCAAGTTTACTAATTGGATCCAGCAGTGGAAGACAATTTCGATTGGGCAATGGCACCTACACTCTTCGACCAGGCAACAACACCTATCCAGTAACCCATTCACCTGGCAATGGCATCTACACTCTTGGACCTGGAAATGGCACCTACACTCTTCGACCAGGCAACAACACCTATCCAGTAACCCATTCACCTGGCAATGGCACCTACACTCTTGGACCTGGAAATGGCACCTACACTCTTCAACCAGGCAACAACACCTATCCAGTAACCCGTTCACCTGGCAATGGCACCTACACTCTTGGACCAGCGAATGGCACCTTCACTCTTGGACCCGCGAATGGCACCTACACTCTTCGACCAGGCAACAACACCTATCCAGTAACCCATCCACCTGGCAATGGCACCTACACTCTTGGACCTGGGAATGGCACCTACACTCTTCAACCAGGCAACATCACCTATCCAGTAACCCATCCACCTGGCAATGGCACCTACACTCTTGGACCTGGGAATGGCACCTACACTCTCCAACCAGGCAACAACACCTATCCAGTAACCCATCCACCTGGCAATGGCACCTACACTCTTGGACCTGGGAATGGCACCTACACTCTTCAACCAGGCAACAACACCTATCCAGTAACCCATCCACCTGGCAATGGCACCTACACTCTTGGACCAGCAAATGGCACCTACACTCTTGGACCAGCGAATGGCACCTACACTCTTGGACCAGGCAACAACACCTATCCAGTAACCCATCCACCTGGCAATGGCACCTACACTCTTGGACCAGCAAATGGCACCTACACTCTTGGACCAGCGAATGGCACCTACACTCTTCGACCAGGCAACAACACCTATCCAGTAACCCATCCACCTGGCAATGGCACCTACACTCTTGGACCTGGGAATGGCACCTACACTCTTCGAACAGGCAACAACACCTATCCAGTAACCCATCCACCTGGCAATGGCACCTACACTCTTGGACCTGGGAATGGCACCTACACTCTTCGACCAGGCAACAACACCTATCCAGTAACCCATCCACCTGGCAATGGCACCTACACTCTTGGACCTGGGAATGGCACCTACACTCTTCGACCAGGCAACAACACCTATCCAGTAACCCATCCACCTGGCAATGGCACCTACACTCTTGGACCTGGGAATGGCACCTACACTCTTCGACCAGGCAACAACACCTATCCAGTAACCCATCCACCTGGCAATGGCACCTACACTCTGGGACCTGGGAATGGCACATACACTCTTCGACCAGGCAACAACACCTATCCAGTAACCCATCCACCTGGCAATGGCACCTACACTCTTGGACCTGGGAATGGCACCTACACTCTTCGACCAGGCAACAACACCTATCCAGTAACCCATCCACCTGGCAATGGCACCTACACTCTTGGACCTGGGAATGGCACCTACACTCTTCGACCAGGCAACAACACCTATCCAGTAACCCATCCACCTGGCAATGGCACCTACACTCTGGGACCTGGGAATGGCACCTACACTCTTCGACCAGGCAACAACACCTATCCAGTAACCCATCCACCTGGCAATGGCACCTACACTCTTGGACCTGGGAATGGCACCTACACTCTTCGACCAGGCAACAACACCTATCCAGTAACCCATCCACCTGGCAATGGCACCTACACTCTTGGACCTGGGAATGGCACCTACACTCTTCGACCAGGCAACAACACCTATCCAGTAACCCATCCACCTGGCAATGGCACCTACACTCTGGGACCTGGGAATGGCACCTACACTCTTCGACCAGGCAACAACACCTATCCAGTAACCCATTCACCTGGCAATGGCACCTACACTCTGGGACCTGGGAATGGCACCTACACTCTTCGACCAGGCAACAACACCTATCCAGTAACCCATCCACCTGGCAATGGCACCTACACTCTTGGACCTGCAAATGGCACCTACACTCTTGGACCAGGCTGATAGGCACAAATGTATTTTAGGATTTGATCAAAAACCAACAACATCAGAGTCCTGCGATATAAGGAGTGATACACTGCTTGTTGGCAATGCAGCAGAATCTGTTCTTTCAAGGAGCATATTTTTTCATGTTCCAGTTCTTTCAACTGAGGAAAATTGCCAATCATTAAGGTTAAGGTACTGAAATACACCAACACTTACTCGCTTTTATCGTTTTAAATGAGTAAAATCCTTTAGAAAAATTGTGGAGGGGATTCGGGGTTGGAAAATTTTGGGTGTTACCCCAGCTAGGCACGCTGACGTCCTCTGGTCATTTATTTTTTTCTTCAAAACTTACAAAACCAATGTTCGACACTATCATTGTTCACCATATAAACGTTTGCATTCCATAGTCTACCTATCCACTATTCCGTCTTCTGCTGACCCAGAAGTTCCTGTATGAACTGGCTCTCTTGGCGCCAGTCGCTCTCGAGTTTGCCTTCGATCACTGGCTCGCCACTGATCGGATCCACCAACTTGCCCATCCGATTCACGAGGCCATCGAAGGAGTGCGTGATGAAGCGACCAATGGGACGGTCCAGCTTACGGATTAGCACCACGTCGCCTAGCTGAATTCCAATCCGCTACTCGTCCTGACAGTGTGCGGGGGGGGGGCAGAGGACGGCCTAGTGGTAGAGAATCCGCCTCCTACGCGCACGGTGCGGGGTTCGGTTCTGGATGGAGCCACTAGCGAAACCTGTCAATGGAATTTCTCGTGCTGTCGTCACTGCCCTACTTTGTAGATGGCGTTCTATGGATGTCTTTGGTGGTCCATGAGGCTAATTAAATATTTATAACGGGGGCCCCCCCCCCCCCCCCCCCCCCTTAGGGCGACGTTCCCGGCTACAGGTATGCTCTAGACAGGAAGGCGTCACGGTTATAAAGGGTGTTTTTTTAAATTATCACATTTCCTTTTTGAATAACTTTTGTTTCCTTCGTCGGATTGTTATGAAATTTGGAACACTTATACTCAAGACTTTGGGATTTTGTCTGAAAAAAGAATCGTCGAATTCGGTCGAGGATTCCGAGAGTTGTGGCACTCCAAATCAGATGTGTCGTTCTTGGGCAGATTTTCAAACTAAATCGTTCGAATCGTAACTATACAGTACGGTATGCCAAATCTCAAACGTCAAACCTTGCTTTTGGTTGGTGCAATTCGTCTAATATGGTCGGCGCAGGGTATTCTCTACTGCTGCTCGACTGAAACCGCCCCCTGTCCATACATACGCCCTCCTCTCCCACTCCATTACCAACCCCCAAGAGGATTCAGGTTCGCAAAAAAGAGACATCTGATTTGGAGTGCCATAACTCTCGGAATCCTCAACCGAATTCGACGATTCTTTTTCACACAAAATCCCAAAGTCTTGAGCCTAAGTGTTCTAAATTTCATAACAATCCGACAAAGGAAACAAAAGTTATTCAAAAAAGAAATGTGATAATCAAAAATAACCCTTTAGTTATAGGTACGCTATATGGGCGTCTCCCACATACCTGTAACTGGGGGGGGGGGGGGGGGGGGGGGGGCGGGGCGCAGCATTTTTCCAGTGGCGTAGCCAGAACTTGATTTCGGGGGGGGGGGGAAGTGGAATTTCGGTCAAATACTCTATTTTGCAACAGGGGGTAGGTACCCTGTCGAATTTTTTGGACATTGCACCATTTCGGCTGGGGAAGCTTTAGACACTCTCTCATCCAGGGTCATCCCTGCACCCTCATCCCTGCTCTCATCCAATCTGTTTACACGCTTTGCGCTCGTTTGTCTGACTACATGCACACCAAAACGTGCTCCATGCTCAAAATAGCGCCGCTGGTAAATTTTTTAGAGTAGCGTAACAAACTTTCACGGTTTTTTATGCAAAACAATGCGCCGCAGGCGAAAATTTGGCTCTTTAGTGTCGGTTTCATCATTATTTGCATTGAAATTGAGAAAAATGCCGATATTGGCACATTGCAACAGAGGGTACCAAGTTAAAAAATTTTGGCTTCGGAGAATTTCGGGGGGAAGCTTTCCCCTCCCCCCCCTTGGCTACGGCACTGCATTTTTCTAACACCCACCCAACTCCCCCCGCAGAATTTTCCCAGGGATTTTCACTCAGTCTAAAACGATAAAAGTGAGTAAATGTTGGTGTATTTCAGTGCTTCTCAGTGTTATATGACCATAAAACAGCTAAATAACACTGTTTAGACCCTATTTATACCCATTTTTGATCAAAAAAGTACTAGTATAACTAAAAAAATGGCCGGCTACCCCCCAATTGTTGCTCCAGACATCCCCCCCCAGAATTTGGCCATTTACTCCCCCCCCCACACTCTTCCAGACCCAGTTACAGGTATGGTCTCCCAGCGTTGCCCCTAACCCAACATTAACAAGCGCACGCACGTGCGTACGTGCCAGTGCGTGCGTGCGTGCGTGCCGGACCTCCAGTGGGCCGTCCATCTCCCTCTGCTTGCTGGCCTCTACGACTGCCCAGAAGTCGGTGGCCTTGCCGAAGAACATCTTGAGGTAGACGTTCATCTCGTTGCGTCGGCAGCGCACGTTCACGAGCTGCAGTTGCCGAGTGGGCGGCGCCTTTTCCTGCTGAGAAGCACCCTCCGAAGACCCTGCTGCTGCCGTGGCTGACACCAAACTGTCCGCCATTTGGGAGACTTTGGTCACTTTGCCCATCAGAAGTCGCGCCGCCGAGGCGCTACGCCACACCGGAGAGGGCATGCTGCCGACGAAGCCTGGCTTCAAGGCGGAAAACGGCAGATACGAGAGAAAAACCAGGGGAATTGAATTGAGACGAGCTGCGAACAATAGAACTGAGCAAAGAATTGGGCCCGACTACAGGTCTATGTCTATCCTACTTGGAACGTCTATTCGACGCATTCAACTTCACTGAACTACGTCAGAATATGCCAAAAAAGTAGGATCGGAACACTGTGTTGGTGTCATACATGTACCCGGGGGGGGGCACCCCGCAATCGGAAGTTTACCCCTGCTCAACCCCCCCCCCCCTCCCTCAGAGTTCATCTGAAGTTTTCAACTTGTCTACAATTATAAAGGTGTCCCTTTGAAGTTGTTTTACATTAGAACAGGTAAACAACGCTATTCATATCATATTTTGGCCAAACATTTTCCCTTCTGAGATCCCACTAGCCTTTTTAAATCTGCTTACCATCCAGAATGGGACCCCCACAGATCTTAAAAAACCGGTTACATGTATGGTTAGTGTACGGTATTTGTTGGGGCACCCACAGTTACAGCAGGTGTTAATAGTAGCTGGGGAGGTACCCATAACAGACCCCCCTCAAAACATGCTCTTCTGGATCTGGGGGGTCCGTTCCATCCGACCCATTTTGTCAATCAACAGCCTCATCCCCCCCCCCCAACCCTCTCTATGACTCGACTCGACCCAGACACCGTTTACCGGTAAACAAATAGTAGTCGAACAACGCAAATTAACACATTTCTATTCTCAAAATAAAACTCGCTTCTTCCTCAAAGCAACGCGCCACTTCTCGACAAAATTTCAAAAACGGCATTTTCCAGTTTTTTTTTTCAAATCTATTCTCTCTATTTGTTCGCCCGTTTTCCCTTGCTCTTTCTGTGCTTTTTGCCGGCGAGAGCCTTCAGTCCTTGTTTGAACTGCGTCTTACGCTTCCGTCCACCCAATTTCAGGTATTTGAAGGGTTCGAACTGTTGCTCTTTGGATTTTGTGTCGCCCTTTTGTCCGCCGCGCTTTTTGTCCGACTTGTTCCTATTTGACGGCTGAGTCTTTTTGGCGGCCGACGCAATGGGCCGATGGATGCCGCCGCCGCCGGGCGCGTAGGAAGCGCTGCAACAAATTGCTTTTAAAATTAAAATATTTCTTTTGGATTTTTTGCAACACAAAAAAAAAGTTTCACGCCCGGCATTTAACCGCTCCCGAACACTGCTGGTGCGGAGCAGCTGCAAGTTTGATCGCTAGCAATGAATGGAAAGGGAAACTAACCCCGATACAGTTAACTCCCCTTATTATAAGCGCCACCCCCCGGTTCCCCCCCCCCCAAAGGGCATCCGAAATGATAAGCCATCCGAGCCCTTCTTATCGCCGGCTTTTCCACGGTAGCAAGGTGAAACTATTTGCACGTACGAACCACTGACGTAGCCAGAATGAGGGGGGGGGGGGGGGGTGGCACACTAGCGGATCCAGACGGGGGAGAGGGGGGTCTCCCCCCTCCTGTCAGCTCAGATTTGGGGGGGGGGAGGAGGGGGGGAGATCAGGGGGGGACCACCAGGAAAGAAGGGCGATCACAAGGGAAAACAGGCAGATTTTGACGTTTTCCTTGGATTTAGGCACTCAAAAGCGCAAAATTTTCCCCTGCGGCGCTGTGGTTCTCTTGACGTTGATCTCAACTCTCTCTCTCTCTCAACTCACGTTTGATTCGTAAGGGAGCGCAAGAATACCGTCATTTTTGTCCATTCCATAGTAGTGTATTTTGGGTGTTGAAAAAATTGACCTTCTCCCCCTCTGTCAGAAAATCCTGGATCCGCCAGTGGGGGGGAGGGGGGGGGCACCATTGTATCAGTACCCCCACGTTCAGAAGAAAATGAACCAAAACGCAAACTGTTAAAACAACAGTAATGCACGACACCGCCGATTTCAGTCAATTTTGAAAGAAAAAAAAACGGCTTGAGAGTGTGAAAGAGCGTCAAAACTAGGAGCCTTTGGATGTACTCTCCCTCCCGGAATAAAATTCGGGCGGCTGGCAGCCTCTTCCTACCGCGCAGTAGGCGTCTGGGAGAGGGGGACGTCGGCGGCCTCGGATCTGGTGACTCGGCGTCGCTTTCCCGCCACCTCTGACGACGCATCCGCCGTGTCGCCGACTTCAGTTTGGTTGTCGGGTTCAGCTTTTGAATTCTGCCGCTGACGCGACACCGACAGCGCCTGCCGATGCAAACGATTCGACAGCGCGTGCGTGCGTGCCAGTGCGTGCTGGTACGTGCGTGTGTGCGTGCGTGCCGGTGTGTGCGTGCGTACCTGTGCGTGCCGGTGCGTGCGTGCCGGTGCGCGCGTGACGGTGAGTGCGTGCCGGAGCGTGCATGCGTGCCGGTGCGTGCGTTCGTTCCAGTGTGTGGGTCAGTGCGTACGTGCTGGCACGTGCGTGTGTGTGTGCGTGCCTGTTCGTGCGTATGTGCGTGCGTGCGCGCCTGCGCGTGCGTGCCAATCTCATCCCCCTGGCAATGCCCACCTTCTCCTGTCCATCCCCCTCCTCCTCCCCATCCTCCTCTCCAATCAGGAGTCTGCCCTCTTTGTCCGTTTTGAATCCTCGATTCTTGTCGACGTCTAATTGTTTCTTGAGCCGTCGCTTTCTGTCGGCGACCGATTTTGTCGGCCGTTCGGGCGCTCTCTCGCACCGCCTGGCGCGACAGCAGATCCACCGAGCCCTCCGTCAGACGAATGCCACCGCCGGATTTTGCGGTTTTGTTGGTGATT
The DNA here is from genome assembly GCA_030248085.1 of Paralinhomoeus sp. GSCO2_6. Lineage (NCBI taxonomy): Eukaryota > Metazoa > Nematoda > Chromadorea > Monhysterida > Linhomoeidae > Paralinhomoeus > Paralinhomoeus sp. GSCO2_6. Next base: position 47,948 of record JASAMY010001768.1, read on the forward strand.
TTGGAAATTTTTGAAAATTTCGAAATTCGAGAGCCAAGAGCACCGCCTTCGTCCGAATCCGCATCCTCAGAGTCCGTGTCCTAGAACCAAAGCGGGAAATCAATGGGGGAAAACGTGCAAATTAGTACACATAATTCACAGGTTCCATTCCAGGCTTTAAATTATCACGTATACCGGAGGATATGATTAACAGCATCTATCAGAGGGGTTCTTTATAGGACGAGCGAATCATTTACAAGCAACTTTTCCTGTTTCAACAGCCACTTCAGCGAACAACTCAAGTAATTTACAGCTTCGCATCACATACATGCCACGACTGACAAATAGCCAGCGGATTGCAGCGAACTATTTAAATAAAAAAATATTTATTTAGAAACCGGCTCACGTTCAACAGGTTGAATATGGTGTCCGGCGCGGAGCTGGCCTTGCTGCGGGCGTCGTCGTCGCGGCCCACTTCCCCGCGTCCCTGCTCCCCCTCCATAAACGCCCATGCTCCTTTTTGTGTCGGCGTCTGGCGAGGTTCTCCAGGTTTTGGATGCGCTTGCGCATCTACACAAAGAAGTCGCATTTTGGTGCGCCAGAAATTTCTTTTGGATATCGAAGCCCGC
>JASAMY010001579.1:0-48565 GCA_030248085.1 Paralinhomoeus sp. GSCO2_6
GTCTTAAATTAAATAAAGGGAAAAACACAAAACAAGCATAACCTATCTATGGGGTACTGCTTCACTTGGGCCAGTTTGTGTACGACCTGTCTATGAGAGAATGTTTGTCGGCCAACCGACGACTCACCGACGAAGGATTCTTGCTTGTGAAACTCAAATCTTATGGTGGAGCCAAAGGCTCCACACTCTGTTCAGCGATTTGGGTGGAAAACACAGACAACCAACACAGTTTTGTCAGTCAATTGCAACTGACAGTGAGTTCTATGCGGTCGAGTTTCGCACAGGGCAGCATGAACCTCCAAAAGAAGCATTACCTTGACGCTGGAATGAAACCTCGTGGAATCGCCTTGGAACCATTGGGTTCAGGAAATTTTATGATCTACACACTTTGGACTGGAGCTTACCAGTTGTATCCAAGCACACCGCCACTGTGGTCAAACTCACCCATTCCCACGTCTTACTTCCCTGGAGCAAACTTGGGTTTCACCAAGAGAGACTTGGCACACATCGACAACTGCGTTGCAGAGTACATGAAAACGTTTCAAGTCACCACAATGACACTGGCGATTGGTCACAATGAGCAGATGAAATTTTCGGCAGCGTACGGCTTTGCAGCAGAAAAGTCACAGACTCCAATCCAATTTGATGACCGTTTTCGCATTGCCAGCGTTTCCAAACCAATCCTGGCCACTGTCGTTTACAGATTGATTGAACTGGGCATCTTGCCATCGGTTAACAGCCGCGTGTTTGGAACCAACAGTTTGCTTGGTGAAGACTATGGAAAACCACCATATTCGAGCAACATTTCAAAAATTGAAATGCGTCACTTGTTGAGTCACACTGGTGGATGGGGCAGACCACCAGACATTATCCCTGAACTGTATGATGACCCAAACTGGACGACTAAGGAGTACGTTTCGCACTACCTCGAAATCCTGCCACCCAGTGGAGAGCCTGACACTTTCTACGCATATTCCAACTTCAATTACCTCATAATGGCGCAGATTATTGAGAAGTACACAAAACTGCCATATGAGAAAGTTGTTGAAATGCTGATATTCAAACCAGCTGCTATCAGACACAGGTGAACAGTTCTGCTGACTTAGAAGCATGCTTGGGCATCAAAGATTACTAATAATGTCTTTAGATTCGCCATTGAATCGCAGAGATGGGACGAACGGCACCCCAAAACCCCCGTGTTCAAAGGTGGAACAGTTGATGCTTATAGATTCCCCGGCAAGGATCGAATTTTGCCTGCCGGTGGATGGATGCTTTCCTCATCAGACCTTTTGAGATTCCTTGTGAGTCAGCACAGTTGCCAAACTGTTCTTTAATTGTGTTGTTCTACATTGACCACATTTGTTTTCAAAAAAACTGTTGCCAGAAAAGGCCGATTCTGCTGAAACTTTGAGAGATTGTATCTCATGGTCAGAGGTTTTGTTCCGTAAAGCCGGCGCGGGTTTTACAGGCTCTCGAGTGGAAGGGCCCGTTTGCACATTTGTGTGCCTCTACTTAGCCGGTACGTATGTAAGCGACGTTGCCCAGCCTAAGGTTCGTCGCGAGGAGACGCAGTGTAGGTCTTCGACACCGCGGTGGTTCTGACTTCTGAAGAGGGTCGCTGGGTTGGAACAAGAAGGGGGGGGGGGCGTCTTCAGTCAAGCAGCGGCTGGATGCGCCATCGTTGTCCACACTCCACGCCACGCACAGCTGCTTCAGTACACGAATATCCTTGGTTGACCGTGGATATTCGAGGATGGATATACCATGAATAAAGCAGCGAGAAGAGAGGGAGCACAATCAAAGGAAAGCAGACATGCACATTTGCAAAAAGCAGTAGAAGAACTTCTAAAGTTACAAAAGATCATGCGTGGGCACAAAAAAAATGCACGCAAATGAAAAATCGGGCTTTTCCATTTGCAAAACCACGGACCATGTACTACAATCTCACAAAATTTCAGCACAACCGGCCTTTTCTAGCAAAAGTAATTCGAAAACAAATGAGGTCAGACAAAAAACACTCTTTATTTCTACTGCAGTTGGAATTTGCATCCCAATTTCCAACTTGCAAACATTCTGGATAGAGATGTGACTGACGTTCTTTTATTAATAATACACAGAAAAGCGCGAGTGTATGTACGTTCGTGCCTACCAGCGTGCGTGTGTTATTTTGCTGCATTGTAATACCTCGTTGTACTAAAAGACCCAGCGCCGTCTTTGCTAATGACTCACATGTGCATGTGAGCACCTACACATATTGGCGCGTTCATTGAGTGGTTATGGTGCGGCTTATCGAGTGCGTCCATATGGTCCATTCTCAGCACAGTGATTAGGCGTCGCAATGATCAGCACGTAAGATATTTTCATAAAGATGGAGGAGCGATACGCACGCAAATTTGGCTCCTCAAACAACGCTGCTTCAGACGCGGGTCGATGGTGCCAATGCCAAGTACCAAGACATTCTCTCCAACCAGAGCCTGAAGTGGATGCTGACGCCGGCCAAGTTCTTTGAGGATAAGAACTGTGGGTATTTATACGCCTTCTACACCAAACGCGGCGCTCTAGGACTGCAGAATTGGATAATCCCATTTCTGTGCCGGGGGAATACAAATGAGGAGCAATTCTTGAGTAGGAGTATTCCAAAGTTTCGCGGACCTCAGCAGAGCAGACAACTTCAGCGCCCAACACTTACGCTTCGGGCTGGGCGATCATCAAGCGCTTCCCATCGTCGCGACACCAACTTGTGATGCACGACGGCGGGGGCGCTGGGGAAGCTGTGATGATGCGCTACACAAACGGCCCTCTGAGGGTCGTCATGATGACGGCCGAACCGACGCGCTCTCCCGTCCTTCTCGAAGCGGTCAAGCTCGTCGACAAGATCGTCAGCGGTCTCGAGCGCGGATGGCCCAGTCGCGACCTTTTTGAAGTCGACTTGTGAAGCGCTCATTCCTCGTGATCCCACCAACAGTCGACAATGACACACGATCGGTATGCGACAGAACAGCATTTAACGTTATGCGTTACGTTTTCTAGTGGGATGAGGAAAAACTGATTCAATGCATGCATGTGCGTGCAGCCTGTGCTTCCGCCAAAGCCTCTGCATGCACAACATGCAGCAAGAAGAAGACCGTGCAATATCCAAAGCTCGCACGAGATACAGACCGCACCTACAGTACGCTTGAGCTTGAGCTCGCCTGCGTGGCGCCATTTGTGCCGCTTTGTCGCTCAGCCTTGGTCAACAGCAACACACAGAATCCAGCCGGTCGAGTAAGCAGCCAATCAGCGACGCCCACGTCTGTGCTTCTCCTCTCCCTGACGGCGGTCTCGAGAAGCTTTCAGAACTCACTCTTACACGACACATTTTACGTCTTTACTCGAGTACCGTAAACCCTATGATTAGCCCCCTATAATTATACCCCCTTCCTAAATGAACCATGCCGGAAAGGCACAATTTTCCATGTCTGGGTAGTGGGTGTATGTATGTATGGTCGCGTATGTGTATGTATGTACGTACACGTATGTGTATATGGGAGACTGTGTGAAAGTGTGTTAGAGTGTACCAACGTGTGTGCGCAGCGTCTTTTTTCGCCACGCGTCAGCGCGGCTGACGCGCGGCGGGTTCATATACATACGGACGGAAAAATTCGTAGTCTGTCCGTCCGTCCGTCCGTCCGTCCGTTACCGACTGGTTCTCCTTTATGGCTTGACGGATCGGGCCGAAAATTTTTGTTGAGCATTCTTAGGACCAATTTGGAAATACACCGTTTTAAGATTTATTCTAAAAAAAATTATAAAAAAAAAATTAAAAAAAAAACATTTAATGTTTCTGTGTCACACATGCTTAAGGATAGGGCCCAATCTGTGAGGAAAATTTCGGTGTCCTCCAGCAAAATTTCTGTGAAAACACCGCCTTAAGGATAGGGCCCAATCTGGGAGGAAATTTCTGTGTCCTACAGCAAAATTTCTGGAAAAACACACCCTTAAGGGGCCCAATCTGGAAAGAACATTTCTGTGTCTGGGAGCAAAATTTCTGGGTCAAATCTGGAAAAACGCATCGTTAAGGATAGGACTAGGATGTATTCCAATCTGGGACGAAATTTCTGGGTCTGGTGTACACTGGTCCAATCTGTGCCGAAGCACAGAAATTTCGAAAGAAAGACGACAAATTCAAATGAAGTGCTTTTTGAACCGAGCTTGTTCCCTTAAAAACTGCCTCCACGCGTGTTTTCGCCCACAAAGCTTCCCACACATCGACACTTCCCACATTCATAAGGCCCCCTATAATTAGCCCCCCCCCACCTATAATTATAACCCTTATTGAGCTCGAACGAAACAATTAGCCCCGGGGGCTAATTATAGGTTTTACGGTATATGTTTTTGTCCTTCTCGTTCATTCCAGAATTGTATACTATATTTTTAGGCGTTGATTTTAGCAGCGACCGAGTGCGGTCGAGTTTATTTAGCGCGTTCTTGTTCGGTCGATGTCATAGCGCCTGTCGTGCTTCCTGTGCACGAGGCTTGTACGGTATTCGTGAACAGGGGCGCGTACGTTTTGTAGGGGTGCTTGCTTACTTCTTAGGTGCGCTCTACCTATAAACGCGTCACCAGCGCAACGCGGCGGCGCTCTCCTTCCTCGTCCTATGTCGGCAACTCACTCCGACCTTCGTCTCACTCCGACCTTCGTTCGTGCGTCCCGAAGGGAGGGTATGGAGCCAAGGTGCGGTGCTGTACACGGAGCAGCGCTGCAGCAGCGTAATGGCAGAGAACGGTAGCGATGGTGCGAAGTGAGCGTTGTCTCGATTTTTGCTTTATTTTCCATTCGGTGCTGTTGATGATGAGTCGATTGTGAGTCGGTCGGATGCTGTTACACCGCCGCCGCCGCCGCCGCCGCCGTCGTCGTCGAGCCGTAGGTGGGGGTCGAGCGTCGCTTGGTCTAAACGACAAAGGCGCCGTCGAAGAGGAGCAGCGAGCGAAGCGCGCGTGCAGGCAGCGATGGCGCACCCATCGTGACGGTGCCGAGGTCGGCGAAGACGCCCAGGCCTGCCTCGTTGAAGGCGGCGATACACAGCAACTATTTATTGCATGCAACAATTTCGAAGTTCCTTATCAAAATTCAACTTCAGTGAGCTACACCTACGCTTCGGGCTGGGTGATTGTGAAGCCGAGCGCGTCGGGTCGCCAATTGGTGGGGCACGACGGTGCGGTAGTCGGAGAAGCGGTGATGGTGCGAGACACGCGCGGCCCTCTGAGAATCGTGATGATGACGGGCGAATTGGCGCCCGCCGCGGCCGTAACGTTCGAAGCGCCCAAGCTCGTCGACAAGATCGCCAGCGGCCTCGAGCGCGGCTGGCCCAGTCGAGACCTATTCGAGGTCGAGCTCTGAACGACGCTGCGATTCCTGGTTACGCAACCGACTCCGCCAAATGACAGAAGTACATAGACCCTTGGGCCATACCTGTAACCGGGTCTGGAAGAGTGGGGGGAGTAAATGGGCAAATTCTGGGGGGGGGGGTGTCTGGAGCAAAAAGTGGGGGCGAAACCAGCCATTTTTTGAGTTATACTTGTACTTTTTGGTTAAAAATGGGTATAAATAGAGTCTAAACAGTGTTACCTTTAGCTGTTTAATGATCATATACATAACACTGAAAAGCACTGAAATACACCAACATTTACTCACTTTTATCGTTTTAGACTGAGTGGTCCCTTGGGAAAATTCTGGGGGGGGGGAGGGTTGGGGGGGGGGGGGGGTTGGGGGGGAGTTGGAAAAATTCTGCGACCCCCCCCCAGTTACAGGTATGCCTTGGGCGCTTCGGCTGGTAGGAACGGATTCATTTTCGAGCTCAACAAACGTTCGTCCGCGACTCAATTGCCTGGTGACGGGATACAGGAGCGTGTCAGTGATGCGGTTGGCGTCTGTGTGATCCACGACTAGCGCTAACAGAGCGAGCGTTAAACTGATGTTCCATGTTGTAGAACAGTAAAGAACACGTACAGCAGAGGCCGAAGCGTACAGTGCCACACTCTGCTGGTGGTCGCTCAAATTTCTGCGATCCTGACAACCGCGCGTTGTTGTAACCACCAAAGCGCACTATCGCCACACATCGTCGGTCGGAGAGAGCAATGACATAAAAAACGAATCGCACATACTTTTCATTCGTCAGCGTTGGTTGGTGGATGACAAAATCAACAAGAAGGCAAGGGCTATGGCGAATATCACTGCGGCTATGTTAGGGGCTGCATGATGACCGCTTACAATGCAGAAGCGAGGACGAGACGGTGACGCGACGCCGACTAGAGACGGTTTGAGGAAAAATAGACCTTTTTTTAATTTTTATTTACCTAAAAAAATGTTCTTGTCTAAATTGAGAGGGTTCAGACTGCGTAAGGTGACATCTATACCCATTCGTGTAAGCACACCTTGGTAGAAGGTCACTGACATTGTAATGCGCAAAAGCAGCATACAAATACATGAATAGCTCGTTTTACACCCACAGGTGCACTACAATGTACAACATGTGGTCCACAAACATTACTTGATCACTTTCAATGCGCAAAAACGCATAGAAGGGCACCAATTAGCACCGTTTCAAGCACATTCTTGGCACGGGGAAAAATTTAAGCGGAAACGCAAAAAAATGGAGATAAAAACAAAAATCCGTTATTTTATGTTAAAAAGAATATTACAAATAGAAAGGTTCCATTTTACTAAACATTTTTTTAATTAAAAACCCATCTCTGACACCGGCGCGACGACGCTTAGGGTGTTTTCTTTCTTAGAATGGCAAATGAACAAAATAGGTGTAGCGGGTGGGTTGGCCAGCATGACAAACGGAGAAACGCCAGCACAATAAGATTGAATTCGCATCGGAAGTCTATTTTTGTTTAAAAAAGAATAATAACAAGTACCTACCTGGTACGCAAGAACAATTAAAAAGAACTTCGAATAAGTACGTAGGCAGCTAGCAGTCAACAACACGTTGGGGATGTGGAGGCACATCAACTAGGATCAGATTGGAAGATTTCGGCTACCATCAACGCAAGTTATGCTTTCATTTCTTTTACCATTCCTCCGGAAAGCGGCGAAAATCAATCATACTTTCGGCTGGCGCGCTTGATCAAATCCATCCAGCTAAACGATTGATGCATGCATATGCATGTTCTCGGTGCTGCACGATTTTTCATTCTTATACAACTTTTTCTTTGCATACGATCTTTACATACATGGTTTTTGATGCGGCCGAGTTTCCTTCTGGCCAATTTGCATGCCAATACACAGTAGGTGTGTATGCTCTATACAGGGTGTATCAAAACTATATGCACCCCCCCCCCCCTAGGGAAATACTGGTTGGACGGATTTAGCTGAAATTCAACATAGATGTAGGCCCAACGAAAATACATGACCAAATTAAATTTCATAAAAAACGAACAACCGAGCGTTGAGATATGAGCAATCATCCAAGGTACAATGAAGTTTTGCCGTAAAAACATTACTGGGTGTGTTATGGCAACAATTTCTCGTTTTCTAAATGGTACACAGCTGTTTTAACGAGTGTCGAGGGCCATGTCGCGCTTGCGAAAGAGTCACTCAGTCAACGACACTGCCCAAGTGCGTCTCGTCAATGAAGTAGTGGCTGCAGTGACTTTCCAAACGGCACACGACGCAGGTGCACAGTTCATCACATGAAAATGGGTGGCTCAGAAGCTGAAGCGATAGAACGATGGGTCACCGAGCACTGGGACAGAGAGCTGCATGACGTGGCCATCGCTGACCGATCCGAAGTCGGGCGACCACTGCTGATTCGCCAAGAAACGGGTGAAGTGGTGACAGCACGTCGAAATCTTTACTGACAAGATTTTTTCACTGTACCTTGGATGATTGCTCATATCTCGACACTCGGTTGTTCGTTTTTCTTGAAATTTAATTTGGTCATGTATTTTTGTTGGGCCTACAGCTATGTTGAATTTCAGCTAAATCCGTCCAACCAGTATTTCCCTAAGGGGGGTGCATACAGTTTTGATACACCCTGTACTGCCTGTACATCGATGTGTGCATAGAAGGGGGTTCAAGAGCGCACCGCTTCTGGGAGTGCAGGGAGCCGGCCCTGAAGAAGTAGTAGTGCGTCTTGTAGGTGAGCTTGAAGACGGAGTCCTTGGCGAAGCACTCCTCCTCCGACTCGGGCGCCTCCACCGAGTAGCCCAGCAGCGGCAGTGTCGCCAGCGGCGCGTCGTCCTGCACGACCAGGCACGGACGGACTATCATCGGCGAATCCACATACAGACAGACGGACACACTGACGGACGGACCTGCATACGACGGACTGCCGCAAACACGGGCGCACGCGTCTCCTCACCTTGTGCGACTTGTAGAAGAAGAGGCAGAAATTGGAGTAGACCACCCACAGCTTCTGCCAGCCGGCAGAGTTGCGGAACTTCCGCAGGAGGTAGCCGCTCAACTGCTCGCTGCCAGTCTACATTACAAACAACGACAATTCTTTTAAGACGGCTATTAAGTTTAATTAAATTAAGTACTAGACAGATAGAACTCGTGTTGTTGGCGGTGGCACTAGCTCGCGCACAGATCATGCATGGCATAGAGACGGACACTCAAATTGTCAGCAAGAGTCGCAGCTGACAGACAGCACATTCTCATCAAGTGACAGCCAAAGAAAGGAGGAGGAGAGGCGCTTGCGGACCTCATGGAAGTCTCTCTTGCCGAGACTGCCACAGCGGTGCCAGCAGACGTGCGCGGCGTCGGTGGGCCGGCCGGACGGGCGCCGGCCAGCCGGCGACAACGCTTCCGCCGACAGCGGCGACGTGGGCGACGACGACAGATGCTCCGTGGAATCTGAACCAACTCTCCGGTGCCACCTGCAGCCATGAAAAGTGTGTGCAACACAGAACGAGCCGACGATACCCACTCCGGTCTGAGCCGGTCGGCAGCGGCAGTCGACAAAAGGAGTCGTCGGCCAGTCGCCGCGCCTCCGCGGCCGCCTGCCGAATGTCGGCCACCCAAGCGGACTTCTCGGCCGGCGTGGGCGCGCTGAGCTGGAAGGCCCTGTTCGCCCCGTACACCGTGAAGCTGCTCGCCTCCGCCGACGTGTCTTCGAGCTACCATTTTCCATGCCATTTCACCCACAGCAGTTGAAGAAAAAAAACAAAGCAAATCGCGCAAACCAGCAGTCCTCGCAACGGAATCTGGCCGTGAACCTTGAAGGCGAAGGCGTCGGGTCGCGTCCCGGCCGCCGGGCCGGGCGGCGTGCGGAGCCGCGAGGCCGTCACTCCGAAGCTCGTCACCGAAGGCGCGGCGTCGGCGGCGGGCCGCGCGGACGCGTAGGCGCTCCGGTGCGCGTAGAGGAGGCAGTCGCTGAGGAGGACGAACAGGCGCGCCGACGGCCCCTTGTGCGAGTGCCTGTAGAGCACGCCTTGCCTGAGCAGGACCTAGAGCGAGCCGACTGCGCTGTGCTCACAGCACCACACTCTCCTCGCCCCTCCCGTCAATCTAGCTCCAAATAGCGCGATCTGCGATGCGATCACGCCAGCAGCGGATCCAGAAATCTTTTTCGGAGGGGGAAGGATTTAGCAGAAGGGGGAACCCTGTAGAAATTTACAGATGGTGGACCATTTCGGCGATGTTTTGGGCGCTCAATCGGTCCACTATCTATTGACAAGTAATACATAAAATCGGTGCTGCAGGCGAGCATTTGTGCTATTTTCGACCACCTACACGTATTTTTATGCGGGAAAGTAGATTCGCTAGGAGTTTTTCTTCTCCCCCCCTTCCCCCCCCCCCACCCTGGATCCGCCACTGGATCACGCAGGTGCCCCCCCCCTTCCTCTCACTCTCTTGGGTTGCGCCAGGTTGTCGACGCCGATGAGGTTGGACTGGAGCTCGGCGAGCTGTACGAGGTTCTCGGCGGCCTCGACGTTCCACGCCAACTCTTCCAGGACCTTCGACAGCTTGTCCAGCGCCACCTGGCAGTCCGACAGATCGGCCGCCGGCTCCGCCTCCTCCAAATAGTGCGAAATCACCCCTAAAATGCGACGAGGCGAGGAGACTTCCAGCGAGTACTCGACAATGGTCGAAAATCAAACTTGAACTGTTAATCGCGAATAACGCTCGAACCACTCACGCGCCAGAATCCGCCTGTAGGCATCGAGTCTCGCTGCTGGCTTCAGCAGCAGCGAGAACAGCGTCAGATAGCTCGTCGTCGTCGTCGTCGCGGCCCCGTCCGCTGGCGACGGCGCTGTGGGAAGGAGCTCGCAGACGCTGTCGAGCCTCGCGTCGACGCGTCGCGCCTCGAGCAGCGTCGACAGACTCGCGGGCAGCGCGTTGACGAGCTGGCGGTAGGGCTCGGCCAGGTTGTGCGCCGCCGCCAGCAGCGTGTCGCCCACCCGTCGCTCGTCCGCCGGCGACGATGAATCTCCATCCGACGAAAGCCTAACGATAAATCTCGTTGTCGAATCTGGTGAAAACCTCGAAAAAAAGAGAGCGCTACCACGTTTCCACTTTCAACTCGAAGTCGGCAGTCAGCCGCTTGGTGTGGTAGTCGAAGAGCGGCGACACAAGCTCAAACAACGGCTCCAGCATGAGAGTGGCGTCCGGGTCGCCCAACTGAGATATCGCGGTCTTGAAATCCTGTAAATTGGCAGCCGTAATTATTTGATAATCAGTCAGGTCAATGGACATTGACTTGGAAAATAAGCTTCAAGTCGTGGCAGTAGGTCCTCTCGGTCATCGCAAGCTCGTGGACCAACTGGTACAGCGGGCAGCCTTTCTGCTTCTAGAAATGGGATTCCGTAAAAAAAAGTGAGCCTCAAATTAGGACAAAGAAACCACTTTGGGTTGCGCAAAGGACGCGTCGACGGATTTCGGCGCCAACAATGGCGACGCCGCCTCAGTGAGCGTCGGCTCGACGCTGACGACGGAGCAGGCGACTTGGGCGCGGCTGTGCGCGACGACGTCTACGGGCGTGGTCGGCGTCGGCAGCTCGTCCTCGACTCTCAGCTGCGAGCCGTTGCTGCCCAGCGCTGCCGCCAGCACTGCGCCGCCGCTGTCGGACGATTCGAGCGAGTATAGCGCCCTGCAGCAGGCTCGTCGGCAGTCGACCCATGTCTCGACGGGCGAGCGCCGACCCACACACCCCTGCCTGTCGAGCGAGCCTCCGCCGACGCTGTGACTGAGTTTCTTCAGACGGCGGTAGACGCTGCGAGCGGCGGCTGCAACCGAAGTGGGCGAGGGCGCGGTCGGCGACGGCAACGCGGCGTCCACGACGGAAGCTGTCGACGCGGACGCTGAACAGACGATGTCGACCGTTGCCCACGACATACGCTGCTAGGCACAATGCCCATGGCTCATAGTCATAACACAACGAAACAGTCAAACGAACAACGAATAGTCAGTTTACTAAACCGTGCGCAATTGGGAGTGGTGTGCGTCACTCGCTTCGATATTTTCGTAAATGCGCAGGCACCCAAGCCCGTCCAGCGGTGCCATACCTGTAACCGGGAATTGGGTTACAGGTATGAGCGGTGCCCACTGCCCAAACGGCTCTCCTTCGGTCTGGCACTGCGGTGCGTGCGCTGGTGAAAACACCGGTGCCATGTACGTACGTGTACATTGTACATGTACGTACATACACTGCACATTGTACACGCACACTGAGATCGACAAGGGCTAACCACAACGCATCGCAAATTCCAAGCGTTCAATACAAACCCTGCATGATTTAATCATGTTTTCGTTGTCTGTTGTTGTCACTGTGTATGCACTGTTGGTGTGTTTGTTCCTTCGCAATTGCTTGTCCCAGCGGATATTCTTTTCCGCCACTGCAACGCAGATGAGATTGCTTCCAAAACAAAATGAGAAAACCAAAACAGGCTCAGAAAATGAAGGGGTTTCGCCACAATAAAATGCGACAATAAATACGTACGTAGACACTGTGATGCTACAAGTGTGGGGTACAACTAAAGCTTCTGCACCGCAACAACGTAACTATGACATGGTGTCAACTCAACTTGATACGACTGAGTAGTACCTTTGAAAAGGATTCAAGAACAACAAAAGTAAAGTACGTTTATGCGGGGAAGGGTCGCTACATTTGAAGGGGAAGAACCGACCAGTATAAAGCACTGCCGAATAAAGCTATTGTGCAACGAACCAAAAAAAGTGTAGAAACAAACGTACAAACAACAAACAAACTTCGAACTACTGTAGGCCTAGACTCTCTACCTAGGGACGCTAAACGTGGCGTGGCGTGGCGGAGCGGGCGGAGACAGCCGCCAATGTCGGATGATATTATTTGCTAATATACAAGGTTAATTCTTTGAAAATTGAAAAACGAAACTGTAATAAAAAATATTAGCGCTCGCGCCGGGGACTGTTCACATTTGCGCGTGCACTCGTTTGGCGGAAGACAAAAGAAAACACCTGCGGAATGAGTGACAAATGTAGAGAAAAAAGAACGGCAAAAAGCAGCCACCAACCAACCACGCCACGCTCACGGATAGGAATAGAGAAAAGAGCATACAAAAAGCAGCCAGTAATGCCATAGACAATGCGGCAAAGCCCTGTGGAAAAGCGGACAGCAAAGCTTGGGAAGAGCACATACAGCAGTAGCGGGGAACCTTTCAAAGCCGTCTCATACATAGCACCTCTGCGCCTCCCTCTTCGTTGTTCGATGCTTCGTTGCAATAAGCGTTGTACGTAGACACTCCGAGTTCTGGCAGCCAACCATGAAGAAGACGGAAGACAGAAGATGGACGCAGAGTTCCGCTTGCTCGTCAGAAGTCAGTGTACATGACGCCGCTCGCAGTGTAGGAAGAGTGGAGGAAGTCGGACGGTGGGGGCGGCAGCGCGTCCTCGTGCCTCATTTGGACCGTGACGAGACTCTGTCGAGGCTTCTCCGCCTCCTCGACAGCAGCTGTCGACGGCTGCTCGTCAACTGCAGTGGCAGGCGCTGCGGCCGCCGAGGAGCTGAGCGCGCTGGCCACCATGTCGTCAGCCATGTCTTCGTGTTCTGTCGAGCCGGCGCAGCTCGGCAGTTCAGGTTGACTGATGCTCGTCGGCAGCGGCGACGCCGTCAACTCGTCGTCCTGGGCCAGCGCATCGGCGTCGTCGTCCTCGAATGGAATGTTCGCCACGTCGAACTTCAGGGAGCGGACGGGCTGCGTCGCCCGACGCGGGTCGGCGCGACGCTCGGCCGCGGCGCGCCTTCGTGCGGCCGCCGCGGCGGCGCGGTCGGTCGACATAGAGCGCTGACGTTCGAGGTATTCCAAGACGTTTCCTGAGTCGGGCGTCGTCGGCGAGACCGAGTGGTCTTGACTCGAAAAGTTGCCCGGAGACGGAAGACGTTTCCTCAAGACCAACTCCAGAGATTTTCTGCGGAGGAGAAACGCGCCATTGGGTCCCACCACGGACCGACCGAGCGTCCGCCCGCGTGATTCTGACGAGGCTGGCGCTGCGGCGACGGTCGACGTCGGCCTCTTCTGCTGCTGAATCTGCAGACTTTTGGGGGCGGTCTTGGTGCCGGGCCGTTCTGAGAACGTCGAGAGACGCTTCTCCGGCTCGGCTGCGGAAGACTCCTTGACCTGGCGCTTGTGCAGCACGTAGGGTACGTCACAGCCGAGGAGGAACTGGCTCTTGACGTCGGGCATGTCCTCGCTCTGGACCTCGATCGAGACGGGCGGCTGCGGCGGCTTGGCCCGCTGCGCTACTCCAGCGTCAAAGGACGACGAGGACTGGCGGTCCTCCGACGACTCCTCCATGAGATTGACGACCGCCTTGAGCTTTGGTGCGCCAGTCGTCGAGTCGACCAGGTGCTTCGGCTTTGGTGGGACAGCCGGCTTGATTTTCGCCAGTCTAGGCGCGTCACCGGCCGCGACGACGGCCGACAGGACACGGCCCGGCACCGGTCCCGTCGCTCCGTATGTCGGTGTCGACGTGCTCGACGTGGACGCGGCCTCCACGCGGATCGGCACCACGCGAATGCGGCCATATTTTGTGGTGCTACAAGCCGTCGCTGGCGTAGTCGTCGTTGCCTTTTGAGGTTGGGCTATGGTGGACGGGGACGGCAGAGCGAACGGCGACGAGTTGGCGACGCCGGCAGTCGTCGGCGGCGTCGGCGGCAGAGGAGGGCTGTCGCTGTCTTCAGCGGGGGCCGTCGCGGGGTCGGGAGGCTGAAGAACGCGCTGCTCCACGACCGTCGTCCTGGTCGTCGACTGGGAGACGACCTCTTCGTTGTCGGAGGCGGCGATTCTGTACGAGTCCTGCGAGACGTTGTCGTCGAGCAGGTGGTCGTGGTGCGGGCCGCGCTTCGCCACGCAGCTGCAGGCCAAGTCGTAGTCTGGCTGCTCGTCGTCGTCGGCGGCGGCGACGGGCGCCGACATTGCGCCGCCTTCGCTGTCCTCGTCCTCCGTCGTCGCGACTGCCGCGTCTACGTCTACGCGCGCGTGCATCGAGCGAGTCATGCGCTGTTGCTGCTGCTGCTGCGTCTGTGGCGGCGTGACGCGAGCGGCGTCGTCCCCGGCGCGAACTGTGGCGGCTGCGGAGGCGCCGCCATTTTCGACGACAACGGCGGCCGTCGCGTGCCTCAGCTCCTCGGCGCTACCTACGGCGCGTGAAGGGGCGGGAGCGGGGGCGGAGGCGGCGGGTGGGGAATGGGCGTGCCGAGTGGCGGCGCGGGCCGAGTAGGGCGGCGCCGGGCCGACGCCGGCGGCGCCCAGGGGCACGTGGACGCTGATGAGGCCGGCGGAGCGCGGCGGCGTCGTCGACAGCGTACCTCCCGTGGGTCGCGGCGCGGAGCCGCCGCGTCGCTGCGGCTGCTGGCCCAGGCCGTGCCGGCCTCCATTGAGGTCGCCGTTCTGGTTCCGACGGCCTCCCACGACGCTCGCGCTGCCGAAGTCGGGCAGGTGGGACGAGCTCGGGCCGAACGCGCCGCCGACGCCCACCGTTCGCATGCTCTGCGAGTACGTCGAGTGAATGGGTCTGAACATCACCAGCTACTCGTCTGACTCGTGCCAGCAAGACCAACGAACGCACGCACGCACCTCGTAAACGGCTCGCGCCTCTTTCTATGCTCCCTCACGTAGTCAATGAGCTGCCTTTGCGTTCTCCCGTAGTACCTGGAGGAGAGACGGTTCGGCAACGGTGTTTACAACTTCTGAGTGCGTCGTCGCGAACCTAAAGGAGCTGCCTTTGGAGAAGAGCGGTCGGCGGCCGGCGGTGGGCGCGGAGGCGGCGCTCGTGGGCGAGGTGGGCGACAGCGCGGGTGGTCGGCCGCCGGCCGCGCCCCGCCGCCGGTGCGCGGCGGTGGAGGCGGCCGAGGCGACGGAGGCGGTGGCGCTTCCGTCGAGAGCGGCGGCTGCGTCGGCGCAGCGGAAGAAGGCGTGGTGCTCGACGCACTTCTTCCAGAAGGACTTGCACTCGTTGCGATTGTCGAACGAGAACTCGATCGTACCCGCCAGGAACTGCTAAAAGACACGCTCGTTTGTCGTTGCACTGTACTTCTCGGTGCTTGCGTGCGTGCCTGCATGCGCGTGCGTGCGTGCTTGCATGCGCGCGCGCATCAGGACGACTCACGTGCGTGTCAGGGTGTAGCTTGACGAGAAAGCGCTTCCTCTTGAAGCTGAGCTTGCGCACCTTGGCCCAGCTAAAGGTGCTGGCCACCTGCAGCTCGTGGAACACGCGGATGCCCATGTGCAGAGCCGACAGTGTCACGGGCGTGCCGTCCACATCCTGGCAATTGGGGAAGATCGAACTGACGACTCTCAGTTCTCGTGATTTAGCACCACAGTACAGCGAGGGCAAACCTTTGCGGAGTGGAATTTCGCGCCGTAAAAGTCGCATCGGCGGGCCGTCTCCAATAGCGCCTGGTCGGCTTCAGCCGGTGACATTCCGCTGAAATGGCTCAACGTAGTGCAGCACAGTGCATTGATATGTCTGTGATTTCCGTTTCACATTCCCCCCGCGTTTCTAGCCCGTTCTTGTTGGTATTGAGCGGCTTGACAAGAAGGTCGTTGTGTTGTAGCTAATCGTGTTTTAGTACGAACACGTCATTGGCGTGACCTAAGGTTCGAGGTGAAATCCGGCCATGGTCAAGGACGACCTCTCGACAGCGGCGTCGAAGAGTGGCTCGAGCGCTGGACCGCAGCAGACTGCGACGTCGATGCTGCCAGCACCGCCGCCGCCGAAGTTCCTCGAGCACGCTGGGCCAGCGCCCATCCCGTTCAAGGTGTGGAGCCAGCTGTTCGACCGGTTCCTCTACCTGCTCGACGTCGCCCGCTCCGCTGGGGGCTGCCTGGGGCTGCAGCTCGCCACGGGTTGCCGAGACAAGAGCGCCCAGAAGTTGTTGCTGACGCAGACTGGCGTCGACGTGGAACGCTTCCTTGCGATCCTGCAGGCTGAGGACAGCGCGACCCTGACTGCCGCAGCCATTCGCGGCGAGCCGACGGTGCAAGCGCTGAGCCGAAGCCAACAGAAGAAGCGACCGGAGGAGCGTCGGAAGAAGTCGACGAGCAACAGTCGCAGCCAGAGTAGCTCGGACGGCAGCAGTGCCGGCCGCGTCAAGAACAAGGGCAAGGGCAAGACGTCGTGCAGAAGCTGTGGGTGGGAGAAGCACAAGCATGGCGACGACAGGTGCCCCGCTGCGACCCAGACGTGCAAATCCTGCGGCCAGCGTGGACACTTCGCCAGAGTCTGCGACAGCGACAAGCCCACCTGAAGATCCCTGCTACAAGTCGAAGCCGAAGCCGACTGCTGTAGCTGTCGTCAGCAGGAAGACTTTCAAAGTTTTCACAGTCAAAGAGAGTTCAAAGTCTTGACACGACGAGGCTGTCAAGACTTGGAGGGGTGATGATATGTCTGTGATTTCCGTTTCACATTCCCCCCGCGTTTCTAGCCCGTTCTTGTTGGTATTGAGCGGCTTGACAAGAAGGTCGTTGTGTTGTAGCTAATCGTGTTTTAGTACGAACACGTCATGCATGGGTACACGGCTCAAGGACATAGAGGATAAAGCGCGCAGGACAGCGCGCGGGAACGCACACGAGTCTCCGGTGGTTGTCCATGACCTTGCGGAGGAAGTCGGGCGTCTGGTTGGGCACGAACCTGCCGCTAGACAGGTACGTGTGGTCCGGGTAGTCCATGGCTGAGAAGTCGCCGCACTCCGCTGCAACGACGCTGCTGGGTTGCGGGTGGTGGGGGGGGGGGACACTGCGACAACTGTCCGGCCCCCCCCCCCCCCCCCAACTACTCCCCGCTTGCGGTACTATCTGAGCTCCCTCTCCCATTGCCCCCCCCAACTGACAGCACACAACGGAAATCGCGTACACTGAACGATGTATGCAACCATGAGCGCAGCGGTCGTGTCGATGCAGACGAACTGGCCCGTCTGCAGGTCGCGCTTGATCTGCAGCCCGAACAGGTATCTGCAACATGCAAATACTCTGCATGCGCGTGCCAGTGGAATGTAATTGCAGACGAGTCGAGAATTCGAACGACAATGCGTAGTTTAAAACAAAATGCAATCTATGTTCATTACGATTTATTTGTTATCACCTGGTGTACTCCTCTTCCAAGTCGGCAGGGTTGGGCGGGTAGAACTTGACGACGAAGTAAAAGCGCGCGTCCGACTGCATTGCCGTGATCTGCCGCAGAATCGGCTTCTCCCGGTCCAGCCAGATCTACAATGCGTGCGTGCGCGCGTGCGTGCGTGCTGGCGTGCGTGGGGTACGAAGGAATATAAAATTCAAAATTATGCAAAATCTTGAAACAAACCAGAACAGCCTCGTGCACACCTGGAAAAACTAAAGAAATTTTCTGAAAAATTAACCAATTAACATTCGACATAGCCAAGTCCCGTCTGGCAAAGCCAATTCTTGTTTCGGGTCCTACCGTTGACAAGAACGTTGACAGAAGACGCAATAGAACGTCGTATTCGACGCTTACGTGAGTGCCATAGCAGTCGAGAAACTCCAAGCCAAAGTAGTCGAGTTCCAGCAGGTTCAGGTGACGACAGACCTCGTCGAACAAGTCCTGACCAACTGCCTTGTGCTAAAGTGGCCAAGTTGTTGTAAATGCGTCAACTTCTAGCAACACTTGCAGCACGTAGCCCATAACATTACTGATGATGGAGGGGGGGGGGGGGGTAGGTGGAGAAAGTCTGTTGTTCCTCCATGCCCACTTGAGATCTAAAAAAATATCAAATCAACAGGGAGTGTGTAAAAAAAAAGCGTGCGATTAGATGAAGAATTACAGCCAGCTGAGTGTAGCCAGTGTAGCCAGCATGGGGAATGAAATGCCAGTGATGCTGTTTAGTGCGACCATAGGACCGTCGAGTAACATGCAACGCAATCGTGTCGAACATCTCCGCTGTATGTATTTGTCAATTCAATTGTCAACAGCGTGTTCCCATTTCCGCCTGTGTTTTCCCTTTCCTGTCTGTCATATGGAGGACCCCTTGCGTCGCTCCGTGGCAGTACATCTGTCGTCGGCGCTTGCGCTTTTCAAGTACTCGCCGGGAAAAAGCAATTTGCTCGACGTCGCTGCCTCCTCAGTCAACGTCGTCGCGTCCATCGCTAAGAGCTCGCCACCCCTACCCTTGTTTCTCGTTCCGTTTTTTTCTTTGCCTTTAGTGTTTTCACTACTCGGTTCGTTGGCCGTCGCTCGTCCACTGATTCAAACGCTGCTCAATGGAGCGCCCGTTTACGATGCCGCCAACTGAGCGGAACCCGAAGGGTCCCTTCTTCTACGGTCCCGTCTTCCGACCGAGTAAGGGGGATTCCACCCCCCGGTCCCTTGCTGCTGGCCCACGAAGCAACAACTGTCGTCGCACCAGTCGCGGCTCGGCCCACCCGTTCTTACACGTAGCGAGGTGGGGAACGCGTGCTGTGTTGCGTGGAAGACTGCCAAAAGACGGCGCCGCGCTTAAAAGAAGCCCGCCCCCCTCTCTTCCCTTCCCCATGGCAGCTTTCTATGGGCAACGCGTAAGCTGCGCGCGTCGTCGTTGGCAGCCGAGCGCGACGCTGAAGAAGGCACAGACTTCGATTTGGTTCCACTTCCACTCGCACGGAGCGAGAGAGAGAGAGCAAATCCAATTCGATTCGCCGTGGGGAGAGAACGCCCGCCGAACATAATGCGATACAGCGACGCGGACGCACGAACGAACACCGCACACGACACGTACGTCCGTGCTGCTGCAGCGCTTCGGACGAGTGCAAAGTTCGAGCAAGGCGAGCGCAGCGCAAGGGCTGACAGGAAGTCCACTTCAAAGACGCCCGGAAACACGGGGATCCAATTGCTGTTAAGGGCTGCCGACTGGCTGTCTGGCCAAAGCGCTCTCCACATTGACGTGGAGCACTTCAGCAATAAAACAACAGGGTCTCAGACGTTCGGATGGAATCCCAAGATCGTATCTGTGTGCGTGTTCGTACACGCGTCGTACAGTGTACATTGGCCTCTCTCCATTGCTACAATGACTGTGCTCTTTTGAGTGCGGTGGGCCTGACCAATAAAAAAACTGGCAAACTGGCAACTGTCCCGATTTGTAGACCACATTTCAGAAACGAGCGAACAGATGAGTCAACAGAACTGCAAAACAAGAGAGAGCTTCCGCCGCGTACGGTGTTGAAAATACCAAGAAGTCTGGCAATGGCAACGCAGACACAAACACCCCCGGCTGAGGCAAAAGAAACACGCACAAGCATTGATTGCAGTTTGCACACAGCCCATGTGGCAGACAGCGTTTACACCCACAAACAAAAAAGGTAGTGTAGTAGTATTCTTTCAAATTCCCCCATAGAGCATGCCAGAGCACTTCTTGGTGGTAGTAGACTGCATAACAAACAGTTGCCTACCGCTGAGCTGTGGGGGTTATCAGCATCACCTCTTCTTAGGGGAGAAGAAGGTAGGAGGGGAGAAGGCAAATCGGGAGCGATTGTATTCATTGAAAATTCACTTGAATGATCGCTGAACGAATTAAACAAAAAAAGAAGCCTTGGAGGCGAAATAAAGGTCAATAGAATCGCCTTCAGCGCCGTGACTGTTGCCCATACTAAGCATTTTCGTCGTCGAGATCTGCGAGTGCCACTTAACTGCCAAACAACTGTTATCAAATTGTGCTGCGAAGGCTTTACCAGTTTTTTTGAAACACTGGGATGCCCCCCTTCCGCATCGTTGTATTGTCGTCGTGTCCTTTCAAAGGGCGAACAATAGACTTGATGCGAGTAAGTGGGCGATGTGATGTGCGAAAAATCTGTACAAGGATTACAAACACTGATTCCGAACTGTGAGTCTGCGACTGCATTGTTGCTCCAGGCCGGAAATACTTGTCAAAGGCACTCACACCGAGGTGGAAGACGCCGACGGAGTCGTCCAGCATCCTGACCTTGATGCACATGAGCTTGCCCCTTTTGGAATCCATGCCGGGAGGCGGTGGGGCGCCCACGCCTCTGGGAATCGGCGCCGACGTGGCGGCCGGAGGCGGCGGCTGGGCCGAGCTGAGCAAGGAAGCAATGCGCCGCGCTAATTGGTGGCCGCGCTAACGAAGAATGGGCTAATGGGCACCTCGGCGCCGCGGCCGCCCCGTGCGCGTGCTGGGCGACGGGCTGCGCCATGGGAGGCGACGAACGCGCGTGACGACTTCAGCGCATGTTCCACAGTCCTCTTGAGAATTTGCCGCGTTATTTTCGGATTTCACAAAGATATGCGGGTCGAAGAGAGAGGCAGATGCGTTGAGTAAGACGCGGCAGGTGTGTAAAAACGGGTTGTAGTGCTGGTGGTAGCCGCTGCGCTGCCGCTCGCAGCCCCGACTACAACGCTCGAGCCAATTCACTTATTGGAGGCTGTGTTCAACATGCGGCCCAAATAAAAGCAGCCGATCTATTAAAAAAGTACTGTATGGTTAGTGGTTTACTAGGCAAAAGTACACACCAAAATAACAAAATTAAATGGTGCGTTTGCCCACATCTCCTTGTTGACCCAGAGAGCAAACAAACGAAAGCGCATTTGCACCTCGCGCAAATGGCGGAGCGCGTAAATTATAACGTCACGACGGTGGAGACCTTGAAAGACGCCAAGGATGTAATTAACATGCTGATTGTGAGTTACCTACATTGTATTTCGCCATTCGTTCTCGGTTCTATATTGAAATAGTCCAGTTTTTGAGCCTCATAAATGCATTTTCTGCCACTCGTCTCAAACAAGAAAAATGAATGTTTTGTTTTTAGGAGTTGGATGCGTTTGAAGGCTTTTATGATCGAGTGACGACAACACCGGATCAATTGTTGGAAGACATGTCGAATGGCATCGTCAAAGTGTTTATTTGCCGAGACTTGCAAGGTGTTGTACAATGAAATTGCGTGTCGAGACGTTCCCCTAAAATACTGTAGAAAATACCGGAGATACTGTAGAAAATAGCGGAGATACTGTAGAAAATAGCGGAGATACTGTAGGCGCCAATTTAAATTGTTTGTTCGTAATTTTTCTGTCGCTGTCCGTAGTTAACGGTCGTTGCTGCTGCCGCCTGCTGTTCGTCTTCCGGCGGCCTCCAGCCTGTGCCGCACGATCCGTCGGCAATGTCGACAAGGACCGCCGACACGTCGGCCGACCGAGTAACGCGTCGGTGCGGCCGTGCGCCGATAGCGACTCGTCCACAGCGTCCCGCCCTCCGTCGACAGCGAGCGTCGTCGCTGCCGTCAGTCTCCTGTCGTCTAACCAGACTCTGCCGGAAGACTCCGTCGGCAGCGTCAAGAAGCCCCTGCGACGGGCGGGGCGGCGCAACGCAGCAGCGCGCGTTTGCCAGCGCTGTCGACGCGCCGTAAGCAACAGCCAACGTGCCGTCCGACAGCGTCAGGGCGTTCGTCTGCAGCGTAAGTCGTCGCCAACAAGTGTGTGGTACCTTGATACAGCCAAAACGCTATCCAGCCGGGCAACGCGTCGGTGCGCGCGTGCATCGCTGTCGACTCCGTCAACGGTCGTGTCGTCTCGTCGTCAATAGCGGCTCGTTAACAGCGTGCCGCCGTCCGTCGACAGCGCGCTTCGCCGCTGCCGTGTGTCTCCTGTCGTCTCGCCAGACTCTGCCGACTCCTTCGGCAGCATTGAGAAGGGCCGCCGACCAGCGGGGCGGCCGAGCAACGCGGCGGCGCCCGTGTGCATCGTTGCCGACTCGACGTCAAGAGCCACCGGGCGGGCGAGACGTGTCGACAGCGTCTGGGCCTTCGTCTGCAGCGTAAGTCGTCGCCAACAAGTGTGTGATGCCGTACGACGACATCCGGCCCGTTAGGCAACCCACCAACGCGTCGGCGCGCTCGTTCATCCCTGGCAGGGTTGCACAATTTAAAAAAAAAAGTTTTTTTTTTAAAAAAAAAAATTTTTTTTTTAAAAAAAAAAAGGTTGGATTTTTTTTTTAAATTAAAAAAAAAAAATTTCTCTGTTTTTGGGTAAAATTTAGCTTTTGAGTGGCAAAAAAGCGTTTAAATGGTGTTTAGATGGTACAATTAGTAGTTATTCATGCATAAACTTGCTTATTAGCACCAAAACTAAGCTCTTTTTGGGGTTCCCAACTGGTTCCCAACATAGTGTGATACCGTACACGACCATTTAGAGGCAGCGGCTTTGTCACCATTTGACTAAAACGATGCTAAATATGCTTTTAAAGGCTTTAGGGAAGCACTAGTACTTGTGTTTGACACTCTAATAGGCTAAAAGTATCTTATAGTACAGGTATTTGGCACCAATGATCGCCCCTAAGAAACTTTAAAAAAAAAAATTATTTTTTTAAAAAAAAAATTTTTTTTTTAATTTAAAAAAAAAAACTGGAAATTTATTTTTTTTATGCAACCCTGATCCCTGGCGACCCTTCGTGAACCGTCGTCTCGTTTCGTCAACTCAAGTCTGGACGCGGTGTCGCAACGCTCCGTCTTCTGGCCAACAGGCCGTGCCGGCTCCGTCGGCACGGCGGTGTCGACAAGAGCCGCCGACCGACACGCTAGCCGGAGCCGGCCCAGTAACACGGCTCGTCGTCACTCGTCAACGCCCAGCGTGACTGCTCTGTCGGCGGCCGAGAGCGAGCTGGACGCGCGCGCGGCCGCCCGCTCCGTACGAGTACGAGCTGCGCACGGCGGTCAAGTACGTCTCGCACCAGGCTTCCAGGTGCGTCCTTGCCAGCGGACTGTTGTTGTTGTTAATTGCAAAAGGCATCCCAGTTCTCCTTGAGGAACGTAGCTGTTGCGACCGGGTCGTCCCACAGCGCCCGCAGCGTGAGAGCGTCGCCGCCGATACGTGGGCAGGCGAAGAGGTGCATGGTGTCATGCAGAGGGTGTCCACATTTGGGACAAGCCGCCGAAATAGTGGGGTCGATCCGGCTGCGGTAGGACTGCAATAGGTTGCAGTGTCCCGTCCGGAGTTGAGCGAGAGTGGAGCGCTCATGGCGAGACAGAAGCTTCTCGCTGGGGTGGACTTTGGGTGGAGGGATGCCGAGGACTCTATTGGCGCCAGCCGCTCGCGCGTCCCTGACTGCCTCTGTATGTAGTTGGCGTGTAGAGGCGCGAAGCTCGGCTGGGGAGGAGATGGCCAAGGGGTCGACCAGTCGACGGTGATGATGGGCCAACTGGGGTTTCATACTCCTCCGGGCAGCTGGGATTGATAGGAAGGGGTGGCATGGGTGGGTTGGTAGTCTGCAGGTCAGATAGAACTGCCGAGACAGTAGTAGGGCATGGTCTTTGATGGGTAGTTCTGCCGCCTCTGCATGCACGTCGTAAACACTGGCGGCAGCGTAGGTGCCCGTGACCACACGCAGAGCCGCGGTCTGCGCCCTGCCCAACCGTAACCAGCTAGAGTCAGAGAGGAATGGCGCCCAGGCTGCGGCGCCATAGTTCAGAATGGCCTTCGACGTCGCCTTGAAGGTCGTGAGCAGCGTCTCACGGACTCGATTGCCAGCGGACTCGATTGCCTCGGTGTCAGCACCAGGCAACTGGGTTCTGAATGTTCAGTGTGGTGTTCATCAAGAAGAGCGCGGTGCTGGACGACGCGTCGGCGGGCGGGCTGTCTGGGCAGCTGCGCTTCTGGGCGGCCCCATTCCGCCAGTCGGTCGTCGTCACAAGCCAGTCACGAGCAGTCGAATGGCGCCGCCGGACGCCTTCCACACTCTCGCCACTCAGCGGTCTTCAGCATCTGATCCAGCCCAGAAGGCGACGGACGACGGTCGCTGCGGCGACTGCTTCCGCTCCCTGGGCTAAGTCGTCTCGAGCCCGCTACACCGACCGCTTCTCGTCAGACTTCGACTACCTGACGAAGAACCGGCTTGATCACGACCATCATCAGTTCATTCATTTCCCTTACGGAAACGGGCGTACGGGTTCTAATTTCTAACGAACTGGGCGCGTCCCCTGCAGAATGCATGCGAAGTTTCTGCGGGCATCTCATTCGTCGTCGCGGCGAGGTAGCGCTGTGCCATTTTTGTGTTGTCGTTGCAAATGTTGTCGTGTCGGTAACGTATGCCAGCTAGTGCAATGCGCATGAGCTCCTTCCTTACTACTTAGTGCGTTTGAGAAGAAACGTGTAAGCCTGGCAGAGTTGCACCGCAGACTTCATGCGTTTAAACAACTGTAATTTGTTGGAAAATTGAATTGTATTGTTTCATTTCCTACTGGTGAGTCTGTCGCAGTTAGAGCTAGATTGTATAAGCGGCGGAAACGTAGATATTTTAAATTTGCGCGCATTAGGGGAACGCTCTATCCTTTAGGGGAAAGCCTATCCACCTGAAATTGGAGTTGAGCGATGGGGCGCTTTTTTAAATAGGGTCGTAGCAACGCACTTCTTAAGGGGAACGGAAGAGTAATCAAAGGGCAAACTAAATGATAAATGAACCTGCCTGCCATACATACACCGAGTGGTTGATTTCTGGGCATCAAGAGAATACCAATCGATCATTTACCCTCATTGTTCACTCCATAGAAGACCAAAGGTGAATCGAAAACGATGAGGAATTCTCTTTTCGCAGCATGTGCAAGGTTCTATCCCACCATTGAATTGCGCGCATTCCGAAAGTTGAAGGGTTGGGGGAGGGGCTACCAATTTTCCGTCATGTGTGGTTTCCTTGTTATAGAGAGGCCGCTTGGTTATTCAGCGTATACAACCCTAATATGTGACGACTTCTCAATGCGGGTTTTTGAATTTTCGATCGCCTATAACTTTTGATTGCCTGAACGGATTTCGACGCGTTATGGCGCAAATGAACCGCCTTCTTCTGGGGCATCGAATGCGCCATAACGCGTTTCCTTGCTTTACTGTAAGGGGTCAATAGTTCCAAAAATGTTCCAATTTTGTGGCTTTTTTTTTCATGTTCTCTGCCAGGTTTTTGGAGCGCCACTCGTGAACGGCTAAAGGTATCGATATGAAACTTGGACAGCATCTGCAGCTATTGCAAAGAAAATAGACGCCCAAAGGATTTCTTGATAGGCAGCTCCGATTTTGAGATATCGTCGATTTGGCGATTTTTCTTGGACATAGCCGTTTTTTCGGGTGGTTTCCACCAAGAGTAAAACTCCAAAAAGTGCCGAGTAAACCCCCAATTTTTTTTGATTTCCTTGAACAGTTTCTTATGGCAAGTCTATGCCAAGCCACTAAACCTAAAACTTGATTACTGATAATGAGATATTAGCTAATTAAAATTTTGGAAGAAATGTTTGTCCTCTATAGGCGCTTCAACCGTTGGTCTGAGAGGTTTGCTAAAATGGGGAAAGTTGATCGCCATGACCTGGAATAGACCCCATTGAAAAAATTAGTCACCCCAGACGCACCAATATGTCTCTACGCTCTTGGGAAATTAGTGAAAAACGGCGATATTTCGGTGTGGTTAGCTCGGATGGCTTTGAGGTCAATAATAAAGTTGATCGCCAATCAGTGGGGAACATTTCATTCCTTAGGGCCAACGCGCTCCGACGCACCAAAGTATTTTCACTTCCGGGAAAATCGCTATATCTCGATGTGGGTAGCTCAGATCACTTCGGCTAAAACACAAAAGTTGACCGCCTGCATGTGTAGATCATTTTGGTTCTTTACACCACTACGCTCCGACGAACCAATATGGCATTACAGAAGTGCACGCACGCACGCACACCGTCAAATGGGCTGCTTCACAAGAAACTTGATGTGGGTAGCTCGGATCACTTCGGCTAAAACACAAAAGTTGACCGCCTGCACGTGTAGATCATTTTGGTTCTTTATACCACTATGCTCCGACGAACCAATATGGCACTGCAGAAGTGCACGCACGCACGCACACTGTCAAATGGGCTGCTTCACAAGAAACTTGATGTGGGTAGCTCGGATCACTTCGGCTAAAACACAAAAGTTGACCGCCTGCACGTGTAGATCATTTTGGTTCTTTACACCACTACGCTCCGACGAACCAATATGGCATTACAGAAGTGCACGCACGCACGCACACTGTCAAATGGGCTGCTTCACAAGAAACTTGATGTGGGTAGCTCAGATCACTTCGGCTAAAACACAAAAGTTGACCGCCTAGTCATGGTGATCATTTCCATACTTTACATCACTATGCTCTGATGCAGCAATATAGCACAACTGCATGTGCATGCACGCAGCACCTATGTACAATGTATCGTCATTACCGTATTTTGCATGCAGCTATTGACCCCCTCCCAAAAAAAAAACGTCTCGGTGTCGAGCGGACTCGATCGCGCCATCGTACGCGCATGTATGTCGGGCCA
Organism: Paralinhomoeus sp. GSCO2_6; assembly: GCA_030248085.1. Classification (NCBI taxonomy): domain Eukaryota; kingdom Metazoa; phylum Nematoda; class Chromadorea; order Monhysterida; family Linhomoeidae; genus Paralinhomoeus; species Paralinhomoeus sp. GSCO2_6. The sequence continues at coordinate 26,725 of JASAMY010001579.1, forward strand.
TTCGCGAGTTGCTTTGCATTTATTTATCAGGGTGTACGCGTCAGCGTACAACCCTAATATGTGACCACTTCTCAATGCGGGTTTTTGAATTTTCGATCGCCTATAACTTTTGATTGCCTGAACGGATTTCGACGCGTTATGGCGCAAATGAACCGCCTTCTTCTGGGGCATCGAATGCGCCATAACGCGTTTCCTTGCTTTACTGTAAGGGGTCAATAGTTCCAAAAATGTTCCAATTTTGTGGCTTTTTTTTCATGTTCTCTGCCAGGTTTTTGGAGCGCCACTCGTGAACGGCTAAAGGTATCGATATGAAACTTGGACAGCATCTGCAGCTATTGCAAAGAAAATAGACGCCCAAAGGATTTCTTGATAGGCAGCTCCGATTTTGAGATATCGTCGATTTGGCGATTTTTCTTGGACATAGCCGTTTTTTTCGGGTGGTTTCCACCAAGAGTAAAACTCCAAAAAGTGCCGAGTAAACCCCCATTTTTTTTTTGATTTCCTTGAACAGTTTCTTATGGCAAGTCTATGCCAAGCCACTAAACCTAAAACTTGATTACTGATAATGAGATATTAGCTAATTAAAATTTTGGAAGAAATGTTTGTCCTCTATAGGCGCTTCAACCGTTGGTCTGAGAGGTTTGCTAAAATGGGGAAAGAAAATGGGGAAACCTTCTTCTGGGGCATCGAATGCGCCATAACGCGTTTCCTTGCTTTACTGTAAGGGGTCAATAGTTCCAAAAATGTTCCAATTTTGTGGCTTTTTTTTTTCATGTTCTCTGCCAGGTTTTTGGAGCGCCACTCGTGAACGGCTAAAGGTATCGATATGAAACTTGGACAGCATCTGCAGCTATTGCAAAGAAAATAGACGCCCAAAGGATTTCTTGATAGGCAGCTCCGATTTTGAGATATCGTCGATTTGGCGATTTTTCTTGGACATAGCCGTTTTTTCGGGTGGTTTCCACCAAGAGTAAAACTCCAAAAAGTGCCGAGTAAACCCCCAATTTTTTTTTTGATTTCCTTGAACAGTTTCTTATGGCAAGTCTATGCCAAGCCACTAAACCTAAAACTTGATTACTGATAATGAGATATTAGCTAATTAAAATTTTGGAAGAAATGTTTGTCCTCTATAGGCGCTTCAACCGTTGGTCTGAGAGGTTTGCTAAAATGGGGAAAGAAAATGGGGAAACCTTCTTCTGGGGCATCGAATGCGCCATAACGCGTTTCCTTGCTTTACTGTAAGGGGTCAATACCTCCGAAAATTTCACGTTTTTTTTTGAGGTTTTTCGTGCGCCATTCTCGAACGTCTTATGCAATTGGAATGAAACTTGCCAGACATTGGCGACTCATATCGGGTCTTAAAAACCTGAATGGGTTCTTTTGTTAGCGTTCCCTATCTCGAGATAATGTCAATAGTATGGTCAGTTTTGACAACTTTTTGAAATCATGTCAAGGTTTTTCGTGTTTTCCTACTGGACTAACATCACCTTCTGCTATCTAACGCGCTATAGCACGTATGCATACTCGGTCGCAGTACAGAGATATGTCCCAAACTGTTTGAAAGCAAAAATCAAAACACGTCATTTTGTTTTGAAACTGCACAGGCGTCTACAACTCACATTTTTAGAAAGAAAAGCTTCTGAAGTAATTTGTGCTAGGTGCTGTTAATCTTGAGTTATGGTTTACTTTGTGAGTTAGTGCTTGGGCACAGTGGGTTTGTCTGTCAGTGCTTTGGCGCGATCCGTAAGGCAGCAGACTACCGATCGAGAGGTCGCCAGTTCAACTCCCGATGGCGGCTTTGCTTTTGCACGTGTCCCTGCAAGAGGGATAACGACTTGTTGCCCCACCCTTCTACTTTGGTCTTTTCTCTAGGTTCTGCCGATTTTTTTTTTGATTTTTCGAACTTGTGGAAAGTTTGAAAAGCATGCGCGCGTGCGTGCATACATACGTGCGAGCGTGCGTGCGTGCGTGCCTGCATAGGTTTTACGTATCAATGTGTGTCTTACGAAAAAACACTGTATTAAGGAAAAATTTGCAGGTGGCTGCAAAAAAAGGTGAATATGTGACGCTATTTTGTTAAAGTCCAGTTTGAAAAAGAGGGGTATTAATTAAGGCATGCCTCATTGATGTATAGCCACCTACACTTTGCAGCTGATCAACTTCAGTTTGAACAAACCGTGTATAAAAACTGAACCAAACGCAGCAACACGTCACATATTCGGCATTTGTTGTCTGAGCCATCCTCATTCAGCCAAAACGCAACAGCAATCCTTTCACATCTCATCTCTCTCTGACAATGCGTTGCCATTGGCCATTACCATGGACCTGGCACAGCCAAATTTCCTAGTTAAATAATCGGCACCCTGCTAACATTTGTGACATGTGGGTTGCCACTACAGTTAGTGATGTGCATGCATACATACTGTACTGGCTCCATTCGTCAGTCCCCTTTTGGCATTTCAACCAATGATGAACTGCTACTACAACGTTTGCATAGTGCAATGCACCATTTTACATCTTGTGAGTGCTTACGTGTGTGCATGCGTGCATGCGTGCCTGCGCGCGTGCATATGTACGTGCATCGTGTTCCATGTACAAGATCATGGGGTCCTTCCTGCCTGTCTCGCAACCATGTGGCATTCAGTCATGCGGCATATGTGAATGCACTGTGTTCCAGTCTAGTTACGTCCTAAAAATTGCCACTGCACCTTCCTATGCACGCGAACACAAAAAAAATTAAAATTAATTGGGAGTGGGAAAATATGGCACACAAAAAATGCCGAATATGTGACGTGTTGCTGCGTTTGGTTCAGTTTTTATACACGGTTTGTTCAAACTGAAGTTGATCAGCTGCAAAGTGTAGGTGGCTATACATCAATGAGGCATGCCTTAATTAATACCCCTCTTTTTCAAACTGGACTTTAACAAAATAGCGTCACATATTCACCTTTTTTTGCAGCCACCTGCAAATTTTTCCTTAATAGAGAGGCCGCTTGGTTATTCAGCGTACACTCTTCGATATGCCATATGGTGAGTGTACGGTGTGGAACTGTGGCTGTGGATGCTGTAACAAGTGCCCCTTAGGGAAGGGAAGCACATGGCCGTTGAAGATTTGTACGTTAGGGAGTCTGCTAGACGACAGGGCGTTGGCAAAGCGTTGCTACAAGTCATTGCCAAGGTAAGGCACTACAACTGTTTGCACGTCTGTGTGCGTGCGTGCGTGCATGCATGCGTGCGTGCGAGCGTGCTTACGTGCTTGCTTGCGTGCGTGCGTGTGCGTGCGTGCGGGCGTGCGTGCGTGCGCGTGCGTGCGTGCGTGCGTGTCTCGGCCCTCGAGCATATCCAACCCTGCAAATAATGCAGGACTGCCAGGCCGCTGGACTGCCCCGTCTGTCGATCGGCGTGTTGCGGTGGAACGAAGGCGCGAGAAAGCTGTACGAGTCACTGGGCTTTGTCGACGACACGGAAGACGAGCTGCAATACACCATTGCCGGAGAGTCGCTGAAACTGTTGGCTGATGGCTCCAAGTGACCGTTCGCATTTAAGACTAGCGTACACGAGAGCACAGCATACACAGGTAGAGCAACGTAGAACACGCTGAGCACATGATGAGCACTGTTGCACAGGGGAACATGAGCAGTCTTTTTCCGTGTGCTTTAAACAAGAATTCACTAGTTCTCTAATTAGAAGGTAATCCTGACCAAACAGTACCCATTTAGGTACCGTAGGCCCACGGAACTGTAAACGAGAATGCCCCTCCTACGCACGAAAGCGTCATCTAACCAGCTATCGGCTAGACATTTCCTGTATGGTCACTGTCAGAGCTCTCCTCCGCCCTCTCCTAATCAGGCAGCAAAACACCGTCAACATGCTGTTTGTCGCGGACAGCGGGCTGTTTGTCACGAGCTCATTCGCTGTGACGCAAGTTGTTGCATGTCTCACTCTCACGTGTATGTTGATGAAAAGTGCAACGCACGTGGACAGCCTTTAGGCAGACAGTTTGCATTCCTTGTGGGAAGCAGCGCTCGCCGTTGTTCGGCGCTGCCGCTGCTGTGTAGTCTAGTCGCTGTGTTTCCCGATCGCTGCTGTGTATTTGCTCGCCTCGCTCGAATAACCCCAACAAAGGTTATGGGCCCAGAAGCGCTGTAAGGCTGGCAACGCACGTGGATAGCCTTTAGGCAGACAGTTTGCATTCCTTGTGGGAAGCAGCGCTCGCCGTTGTTCGGCGCTGCCGCTGCTGTGTAGTCTAGTCGCTGTGTTTCCCAATCGCTGCGGTGTATTTGCTCGCCTCGCTCGAATAACCCCAACATATGTTTGGTATGCATGTGTGCCAACGTCGTGACCTTTTGCTCTTTACGACCGTGCGTAAAGCATGCGTTCGCGTACGCAGATTCCTTGCGCAGAGCACACTGCAGCACACGGCGGCTGCAGTTCGATAAGACGGTCGTCAGGCGCCGCGCTGCGTCCGTGCGTCAGAGGCTCGTGTGTGTGTCTGTCGACAAGACGGTTTTATTATCACTCGTCTGCGTAAGCGGCGTCCCTTGAAAAGCACGGTCTTGTCACAAGGGAAGTCACTGGCGATCTAAGACCGCTAAAGGTAACAGGAAAAGAGCTGCAGCAATGGGAGCGCTGTCGAACACGGTCATGGCCTGCCTGGTCTGCTTGAGCCTGGTCTGCGTCATATTTGCCGTCACGACGGGCGTCTTCATCTACCTCTTCGTCACCAGCGACGTTGGTCAGTCTCTCCCCTGATCAGTCCTTCTGTATACTGCAAGCACTCCAACAGGAACCAGCAACTGCTGAAACTCCTACGGCCTACAGTAGACTTAGAGTTGTAAAAAAAACCAAATGGCAAACTCGGGTGGTTTTTTTATAAAATAAAACCGTTTTATTTTAAATTAGTACGTTTTATTTTGAACTTTTTCAAAAGCACCTCAGAACGTTATCTGGACCAAGTAGAGGGTATTTTAACATGTGTAGGACGCATAAGTAGGCAAAGCAGGAGCACTCTTGCATGATTTCATACCCTTAAGCATTCAAAACAAGCTTTCAGAATCACAAACACAGGATACACCATGGGCGCAAAACCAGAGAGACCACGTAGGGCAGTCAAAATTCGCCTTCGTCGTCGCTGGCGATTTCCAGCTGATCGGCGACCGCCATGACGCTATCGTCCACGACGAGGGTCTCGGACACCGCCGACAGCGCTTGCTCCGCCTTCCTGACGACCTTCCTCTGAGACTGCACTGAACACACAGCCTACGTCCTGCTACGTCCTGCTACGCACGCACACATTCGGAACCACACCCCCCCCCACCCACCCACACACACACGCGCACACAAGGACGCCCCCGCCCCCTTCAAGCACGCGCACGCACGCACGCACGCACACAAGGAAGCCCCGCCCCGTTCGAGCACGCTCACGCACGCACGCACGCACACAAGGCCGCCCCCGCCCCTTTCGAGCACGCGCACGCACGCACGCACGCACGCACGCACGCAAAGAACTAGACTTATTCTGACCGTAGGAAGCTGTCCGGCCCTTGGTTTTGTCGAGTAAGGGCAGGTTATGCTTGACGAAAATGGTCTTGGAGACGCGACTCGCTCGGCAGCGGCAGCGCTGGCCGGCAGGGCGAGCAGGATGCGCGCCACTGGGAAGAAGAGGGCCTTCTCCGTGGAGTTCGTGGGCGGTCAGCGAGCGGCAAACCAACGTAGAAATGAGTTGCCACAACAGTGAGGGGTGGCGGTCGCAAGCAGCTGAGCTGACCACCAAGCGTGTGTTGCTGAACAAAAGCGCATTTGTAGTGATGGGGGGGGGGTTCGTCTCTGAACCTGAATTCACGCACGCACGCACGCAGGCCACGCACAAGCATACAACACTGCACGGACGGAACTTTATGCATCAAAATGTCACCTAAAAATCATCGGTGGGAAGTTGGGAACGCTGAAAAGGTAACCCGTGCAGCATTGAACTTCAAATGTCAATGATTGTGAACAGATGTGAAATTTCGACGCATAACGCTCCATCCCGAAAATCCCCATATATCCTCTTCCCACCTCTTCAACAAAAAATTGGCATTCATCCCTCCCCTGACCAATTTCCGCGGTCACCACACCACCCACACCCATTCTCAATCTCATGTCATGCTATGCATACGGACGGTAAATCGGTATTTTAATATTATTAAATTCATTTAATTAAAAAAGCGCCAGGGCCCAGGGCAGGGGGCGGGAGGCTTGTAAACAGGGGGAGGGCGATAAATTCAGAGGGCAGGGTGCGCTTATAAGAGCAACGTTTGACTGTCAAATCCGGCAGAATCATCGATGCTGCCTGGCTGCGGCATGAGAATATTTTTCGAGTCAATAAAGAGACGGGAAGGGAATACACCATTTTCACTCCCTAGCAACAGCAGAAAGCAAAAAACGACTGAGCATTCGCTTTTGAGCACCCTCCTCCGTTTAAAGCCCTCTACAAGGCTAACACAGCCATTTAGTTTAGAAGAAAGCTTCAGTTGAAAAACAGGCTAAATTCGGAGGTTACACCGACTCAAATAGGTCTTACAGGGCTATAAAAAGTGGGGAGCAAATTCAGGAGAGACGCTTCAACCGATTTTACCGTAAATGAAATTTTGACGTATTAAAATTATTAAAAAGAAATTCATCCCGACCTTGAATAATAGAACCAGCACCAGCAACCAAAAATGTCCACAGAGACATCATCGCGTCGCAGCAGCTTCTTATTTCGCCAAAAGTAAGACACCTCGGCTCGCCAGGGAGAGGTTTTTCGAACCTCAGATTACGACGCTGAAATACAGTGCTGAATTTCAGCACTGAATTCCGACGCATCAAAATCGGGTCTTTCGAAAAGTCTGAATTTGGGCGTGGTTCTGAATCGGTCTGAATCATCGTTTGCGTGGGGAATATCTACCAGCGGGAGGCGCGGGGGGCGCGAGGGGCGCGGGGGGCGGGGGGCGAGGGGGGCGGGCACCAATCCACTGCTGCAATCAAAACCAAATCTCAAATAAAGCTTATAATTAACAAGTAGAGGCGCTTGTTTAACAATGGAGCATTGAATTCGACGTCCCCCACTCTTAGAGCGATTGATGCACAGCTGCAAGGCCACTGTTTTCTTTGTTTTGTCGACTTTCAGTGGGTAAACCCTACTGAATTTTATAACGTTACAAATTCAGTAGCGGAATTACGACGTCTGAATCTCAAATATTCGAAAGACCGAAATAATAATTCCGTGCTTAATTTTCTGCTGAATCTGAGGCGGAATCTCAATTCCGTGCGGCGGCTTCGAAAGACCCAACTTTGGAATTCAGCGCTGAAATTCAGCACTTAAATTAAATCTGACGTTCGAAAAACCTCTCCCAGGGAAAAACCGATCCATGTTCACCATGTTCACCATGTTCACCAAGCCTTCGTTATTTCGGTGCGATATTTTTCTCTCTTGTCTCTCCATCTCGCATATCTCTAAACCGGGGGGGGGGGGGTGGGTTATCGGGTGACCGAGGGCAACCGCCGGGTATAAATACTGGAGGCTGCCGCAGCTCGGTGGACGCTGTTTGATCGTGGCGCCGACTGCGCTCTGGAAGGACAAGGACGCTTTCGACAAGGTTGGCCTCACTCACTCGGTCGGACTGCTTGCCGTCAGGTTGGGTGTTCGGTTGAGGATGCCGACGTAGTGGCCCGGCTAAAGCAGGACGTGGCGACGCGGACCTGGCTCTTGGGCCTGCCTCCCAAGTACGCCGGTCTTGAAGAGGGAGACGCGTCTCGTGTAGGCGCCTCCAGATCTCGTGAGTGCTGCGCCAAACGAATGTTGATTGACCCAACTCACCACTCCATTTCTAGCCGAATTTGCCTACGTTGTGGGAGTGGTGTTGTCGACCTATTCCGCTGACGTGGCCGAAGACCTGACGAAATGGCTGACGAGAAACGGCACATTTGTGGCAGTCGGCCAGGGCGCGTCGCCGGTCTTCTACGCGCACGTCTACTACAAGTCGGTGTCGGCTTCTCCTGTGCCAATCACCAATCGGCACTGAAGGTTGCCAGTTGTTCAGTCTCCGTCGCTTGAGTCGGCGTCGTCGCCGGCGTCGGCGTCGTTCTCGTCGTCGTCGTCGCTGTTCTCGACGGCTCCGGAGCTGCGGCAGCGCGTGACCTGGCTCGAGATCCAGATGACGCTGGTGCTGGTGATGTCGGTGGCCGTGTTCACGAGCGTGCTTGGCTTCATCTGCTACGTGTGCGCCGGCAACAGCAAGTGCGTCTGGTACGCCTCCTACTACTCGGCCGTCGAGAGCGAGGCCCGCGACCTACTCAAGGCCACGCCCTCGTCCAGGCTGCCGCTTCCACCAATCAGAAAACTGCGGCCAAGCCGACGACCCACAGGCGAGCTCGCGTAGGCACGCACGCACGCAGGCACGCACGCACGCCCGCACGCACGCACGCACGCACGCACGCACGCACGCACGCACGCACGCACGCACGCACGCACGCACGCACGCACACGGTTCAGGCGAATCGGTTCGAGAACGGTGGTCGACAGCGTGCCCACGCTGTTCGTGGGACACCGGCGCGAAGTGGAGTGCGTTTGCCCCACGTCGGACGGCACGCGGCTCGTCACCTCCTGCATTTAAGGAGTCATTCACGTGTGGAACGCCGCCACCGGTGACAGGATCGCGACGTGAGGCGGCTGTGACGCTGGGTTCCCTCGCAACATGTATCGGGATTGGTTGAGAAATGCGGGAGCTGCGTAAATAGAGCAGGGATGGGATCGTAACAAATAGGATCTCTGTGTCAACTTGTCATTTCGATGCGGGTTTGCATAATTTGCTGTGAGATGCGCGCACTAGATGGGGGTGGGCGGGTCTGTTGGCTGTTGCTGTTGCGCTAGTCGCTCTGGTTGACTTTCGCTCGCTCGTGACTTTTTTTGTGAGTCTTGTGAAATGGTTTGTTGCGACTCTGTTTACTACACAACTGCTGCGCCACAAATACAACAGACGACAACACGACATCAAGCTGGAATAATAAGCAGTTCAGTAAAAGCAGACCTGAAACGCAAAAATTAAAACAATAAAAACAAGATAAATAATAAAAACTTATTAACATGGAAGTGCTATGAATGAAAGAACAGACGCAAACATTTCAAATAAACAAAATTAATATTGTTTCTAAAAGCCTTTGACGGAGAGACATGAGAAAAAGTGTCGCACCGAAATAACGAAGGCTTGGTGAACATGGTGAACATGGTGAACATGGATCGGTTTTTCCCGCTCGCCAACAATTGGGGGCACCCCCTGGCCCCTGGGAAAAGCAAGTTCATTGTGCCATTGTGCCATTGTGCCATTGTGCCGAGAGAAACACACCATAATATTTTAAATGCGTCGACGCTCAGTGCTCAACTGTTAAATACTAAAACAACGCGTCACAAGCCTTCGTGACGAAGCCTAAGCCTAAGCGAAGCCTAAGTGGTGGAGTTGTTTGTGCAAGCCACTCGTTGGCCGCCTCCACCGCGCAGGTTCTTTACAATATTGCTGTGTACACTGGAGTAAAAGTATTTTTTTGTATTTTGAACCGTAAACCGAACTCTTCAAGCGTCAAATGAGCGAGAATAAGAGCGATGGAGTAAGAGTTGGGGAATGCGCTTGGCGATAAGACAACACTTCGGGGGTAATGGAAGACGACAGGTAAGAGAAGGGGAAGATCGCGGGGAATAGGTCTTTCTCAGCCGCAGTGGAGGTCGTCGGATGCCATTCTCGTTGCCACGGCGACGGCGGTCATCTGCTCGCGAGCCTTGCCTTCGACGACTTCCGCGATGTTGACCAAGTCGCCCCAGTAGACGTTCTTTATGGGCCAATCGGACAGTACTTGTCCACGCTTGACCTTGTTCGCCAAGAGATGGACGAAATCCCGACGAAGGGAGAATCCTTGGCGACGAACGTAGGGCCGAGATGTGTCCATGTTCAGCAGGCGCCGATCGACTTGGCGACCTTCGTACTGCCAGCGCCTGCGAGTCGCCATCACCGCCGTAGGAACACTCGCGCCAGACGACGGCGTGTTGTCGTCGACTCCCATGTCTTCGCCGCTGCCCATCGTCGGAGGAGTCGTCTCGCCATCATCGCCACCGGAGCCGCCAGCAGAGGAAGGTGTCGCGTCGGGGAGAGCGCTCCTCGGGTCCTCACGCCGAGGACGCGTCTTGTCGGTCTCGACGCACAACTTCTTCGCAGCCGAGACCCCCGGGTCTTTATGCCGGAGGTCGGTGTCCTGATTCGACTTGGAAGGAGGGCGCTTCATCATGTCCACTTGGCTGGCCGGCTGCGCTTGAGCGGTTCGGAAGATCTTCTGAGCCGGTGGGTCCATGGGCTTGTCACCAGCGCTTGATCCGCCAACGCCGATGCCTTCGTGCTGGCCGCTCCAGCCACTCGCGTCTTCACCTTGCTCGCCGATGACGCTGCTCTTCGAAGTCGGTAGGCCGTCCAGCTGAGCCAGGAAAGCACTCTCTTCGTAGTCTTCCATCTTGTTCCCTGAGCTTGTTTCACGGTTTGAACGCTCCGCTGACGCTCCGCTGACGCTCTAAGCCTAAGCCTAAGCCTAAGCCTAAGCAAAGCCTAAGCCTAAGCCTAAGAAAACCTAAGATTCAAAGTGATTCAAAGTGACAGCCACCTGGGGGACAGCCACTTTGAATATTAGGCTTTGCTTAGGCTTAGTCCAGACTTTGCTTAGGCTTAGGCTTAGGCTTCGCTTAGGCTTAGGCTTCGTCACGAAGGCTTGTGACGCGTTGTTTTAGTATTTAACAGTTGAGCACTGAGCGTCGACGCATTTAAAATATTATGGTGTGTTTCTCTCGGCACAATGGCACAATGGCACAATGGCACAATGAACTTGCTTTTCCCTGGCCCCTACCCGCCCCGCGTCGCCAACGCCAAACTTGCCTCTTGCAGAAACTTTTCAAATCATTCGCGCTCGAAGTCAAAACTCAAATAATCCAAGAGAGGCAAAAGGGAGTGGGGACAGAGGAAGCATGTTAAACGGGCGTATAGTTACAGGCAAACTGCTATAATGTTTGAGAAAGTAACAAAAAGTAACCAAAAAGAAAAAAAATAGAGGTTTTTTTTCACAGAAAAAAAAAACCGAGAGCCAAGTTTTTTTTTAAAATAAAACCGAACTTTTTTAAAATAAAACTGGTTAAAAAAAAACCTTAACAACTCTAAGTAGACTGTATTGTAACGCATAATGTGCCCTTTCGCAAGATGAATGAACATTTAGAGACACCGCCCATCTTAGAGGTCCTGCCTTACGGCAAAACTTTAGAGTTAGATAGGCAATCGTTTTGTCAAATCTAAGGTTTAGCTGCTTTTCTGTTTGCTTTCTTGAAATGGCAATCTAAGCACAGTGGGGCTTTTCACAATAAGCAAGCAACAATATGCAATACAGCGCACGGCAAAAATGACCGGATGCTGCTGGTCAACCTGCGCTATTCTCTTCTTTTAAGCTTTGCGCTATCAAGCGTTCAGTACTGTTCAACAGACCTGGTCGTTTAGTCAAAGGCATGGTGGTCAAAGACAGTCCCTACTCAACGCCACAGACAATGGGAAGACTGGAGCTATTGGTCAAGTCGGACACCGACTTGAAGTTCATCAGCCGCATCTCTCACAGGGCGAACGCCAAAGCCGCCGGCTTGGACCTAGGACCCATGGAGGTGCTGATATTTAGCGATCCAAAGCGGACAACGCCGGTCTTGCAGTCGGAGCAGGTGGGTGTAAACGCTGGGCGCGCGCACGCACGCACGCGCGCACGCACGCACGCACGTACGCACGCACGCACGTACGCACGCACGCACGCGCGCGCGCGCACGCACGCACACACGCACGCACGCACGCACGCACGCACGCGTTCCAGACGTTCGGCATCGACTTGCCCCAGAAGATCTTGGTGTACACGGACTCGGACGGAGACACGAAAGTGGTCTACAACGCGCAGACGTACCTCAGCTGGAGGCACAGCCTCGGCGTCGAGAACAGCGACCTCGCCAAGGTTACACCCACGCATTACACCCCATGCAATTCGCCGTTAATTCACTCGGGCACTATTGTTTAGTGTTTCCAGTCAATTTCTGCCATTTCATTGATAAATTACCCTTGAAAAGACTGTACTTTTTTGTTTAATAATGCACCATTATAGTGTACGAACTGCGAAACTGTTACCCCGTGTCGTGTACACGCATAGGAGGTACCCTACGCATTGCCGTGTAGCATAAAGATACTTCCTACTACCACCCACATCATGGTCACTATTGGAGGGGCTATCTCTACTTTCATTCAGGTCGAAAGCACCCTCGACGAGCTAACTGAAAAAGCTATAAAAGAAGACAATTAGCAGCCGGCAAGCTGGCACCAGTTTGTCATGGCTTCTATCTATGTACTTTGTGATATACGATAGTTGATATACGGCACCAGTGTTTAAACCGTGATACACTGTCTTGCCGTTCATGCAATCTTGCCCGTGCTGGAGGGCGTGTATCGCAATCGTATTTCGCAATGATTTGAACGCCGTTTGAATTCAGTTTGGACGCAACGTTTAGTGTCCAGAGGGAAGCAATCAATAATTACATCCTGAAATGCGTAATCGAAAGGCGGGTCGGTTGGTCCTGTTCTACGGTAAGTCAATGTCGCATGTTGGAATAGTGCGAGGCGTACGTGATCACTAGGAGAATACACTCCAATGTCATGGCGTGCAGTCATACCGCCGCGCCCCACGTCCGTCCGTCCGTCAACTAGACAGCAAACATCTTGATAGCGGTCGTAACGGTCGCAGCTTCTTTCTTTGCTATGACGCAAGTTGCGATGTCAAAATTTAGAAATAGCCCACGTAAACGACCTTTGGGTTCGTAGGGCCTGCCTGCTACTTTTTACGATCGTTAAACCCTCCGTTTTAGGTTCGAAATTCCTTCCACTGTGCACACAACATAGGTGCGTTCTGATAACTGCTCCCATCTGCGCAAGCGGCGCCCGCTCAAAACGTGCGTTGATCGGTGCAGTACCCGCCTTACGCTGTGGGCTGTGGCGTGGCGTAGTCCGCAAGGCGTTGGATTCCTGACCGCGAGGTCGGGGGTTCGATTCCTTGCTGGGCAAGGCCACGGCTACCCCCTTGGGCAAGGGGTCTAAACCACAGCTCCGGTTTCGGGCTGTACCGTGGCTTCGGCCTAAAATCAGTGCCAGGTGGGGGCCCACCTTGCCTCGCGGCAGAAGAACGCCCATTATTTATACGGCGCCGCCCTGTGATCTTGTGATCCAGCTTACGGCCATTGTGCTGTGTCGGTGGTTGTCGTCAAAATAAAGTTTTGAAAGAAATAAAGGGTGAGGAAGAAGAGACGCTTATACCATGGGGGGGGCTTATTCCCCTCGCCAAAACTGTCACAGCTGTACAAAAGCCGACGGAATGCTGGCCATCGCTTTGCCTCTCACTTGAATTCTGATTCTCTTTGTCCTTGTGACTGTCATTCTTAGTGATTGTCATTGATTTGTCACCTTGGCCGATCCATCGAAAAACTCGAGAACGGCTGATCGGTGTGCGGCTGATCGGTGTGCGTGACTAGCGATGTCACAAAAAATAAAAATTGAATTAATTAAATAATTCAAAATAATTTTTTAGGTATTTGTATTTGTATTTGTATTTACAGTTTGTCAGCGCAACACACGTGGCGATATAACTCGCAGACAGCGGAATGTAAACACGTAAACCTCGTAAATCTTACATACGAAGCAGCGACACAGGCGATTCGATGCGACAAGTCGAAAAACACAGCAACGCGGCGACGCAACACAGCAAATACGCATGTACACTCCTCAGTTCCGATGCGAATGAGCATTTGTGAGTGCGAGACGTGATTAGGTGACGCCTATTGGCGATTTTGTAACCTAACCACTTAGGAAGTGAGATAGATTTTCAAGTACAAGTTTGCTTTTACAAGTGTTGTGAGTGATTGGGCGTTGACCGTTTGTGCCGACAGGGCGTTCCAAGGGGCAATAACGCGGTGGGAGAAGAAGTGGGCTTTGTACTGGGTATTGTGTCTGGACTTCATGAGCTTAAAGGGGGGGGGGTCCGAGTTTTTTTTCGACCGCGCGATTTTTTGCATGCGGAAAGGGGCTGACCTAGTCGTCACTTTTTACAATAGGACCATAGTTTTCTTTTCACCTTTTTCCTTTTAAATTTTTCGGATTCAGTTTTTTTTTCTATGGGGGCCATAAGAAATTTGAATCTCGCCGGAACCGTAATCCATGGTCGACAGCAGTGCGCAGGAGCGAACGGGAAACGGATTCCATGCTAGGCTCACGCAACTGCAACGCAGCAAACTAATACTCAAACAAACGAGGTAGGCATGTCGGCCGCAATCTACCAAAATTCGGCCTCAAAGCGGACTTGCCTCGCTTTATCGCGACAGACTAGCTGTTGTTACCCACTTCCGTACCCGGCAACCCTGATTTTCCGTGCACCGCGCTTCTAATTTTCGCGCCCCCTTTTTATTGCAACGTAGGGCGTTTTTACTTCGCGGCCCATTTTTATTGCCACGTAGCCGTCTCGAAAATCACTGCTGTCGTTGATTACCAATTACTGTGGAGTGTGGAACATGCTGGGAAAAAACGCTTTGAAAGAAGTCGAGAAAGCGCCGTTTTCATTGTCAAAAAGTAGCTGTTGCATGTTGCAAAAAAAATCTAAATTCTGACGGTGATCGGCGGCGACATTATTCGTTTCCATCGAAACAGAGCGGATTGAAGGAGTGGTGCAATAGATTGCGGTTGGACCCAGAGAGAATATGGCAAGGACGTGCGTCCGATCCAACCGTTTGTGGAGATTATTTTTCTCCAGAAATTATTGGATTTCCTGCAAGAAGCGGCTGAAAAGATTGCCGAAAGATGGGATTCCACTTGCTATAAGTGAGTGATGGGATCATGGGACAATGTCATTCTCGCGAGTTGGGGTGTGTGGTGGTGCGTGCGTGTGGTACGTGTTTAGGGAGGGGGGGGGTGGCTGCCATACCTGTAACTGGGGGGGGGTTGGTGTCCCCGCAGAATTTTTCAACCACTCCCAGTCCCCAACCCTCCCCCCCCAGAATTTTCCCAAGGGATTTTCACTCTGTCAAAAATGATAAAAGAGTAAATGTTGATTGTTGGTGTATTTCAGTGCTTTTCAGTGTTATATGACCACAAAACAGCTAAATAACACTGGTTAGACCCATTTATACCCATTTTTTTTACCATAAAGTACCAGTATAACTAAAAAAGGGCCCGCTACCCCCCCCCCCCCCAGAAATCGGCAATTTACCCTCCCCCCCCACTCTTCCTTCCAGACTCGGTTACAGGTATGGTGGCTGCAAGTGCGACACACACACACAACTCAGTCTGGATGGCTGTACCTCAGCCTCGGCTATGTGACAGAATGCTGCTAGTTGTAGAATCTAAGTCTGACGATTGGACAGTTCGTCTACTCAATCAGGCAATCAGGGCAGTTCGCAGCTGCAGGTCATGCAAAAGGAAAGCTCTGAATATGTTGAGGGATCAAGTGAAATTTCAGTTGACGATGAAGGTTTTGAAAAAGAACGGCTGACTGTAGAAACAGAGCTGTGCAAGTTGTTTAGGTATTCACAGTTTTCGGTTGTCATCTGTTGTGTATGTCATAGTACTTGTCCCAACTCCGGCTCAGGGGCTGGCTGGAACTCTGCGTGCGTGCGTGCGTGCGTGCGAGCGTGTGTGTGTGTGTGTGTGTAGGTGGAGGGATGTCCGTTTTAGACAGAGTGAAAATCCCTTGGGAAAATTCTGGGGGGATGTGTGTGTGTGTGTGGGTGTGTGATCCCTCGCGCGAATTTGAATGCCACCATTCTGACAAAGTTGTTGCTCTCTTGTATTGTCATACTGCTATCGTCGTGTCCATGAACGATTCTCTAGTATTTCAGCACAAAAATTCCAGCACAGAACTCACATGTTGCACATAAATGCATACAACTCAAATTCAGCACATGCCTATGCAGTGTTTTTATCGTTGCTGAAATCACTCCACACTCCAGCCTTGAATCCAGTTCAGATACACTGGACAAGCTTGGAAACTTGGCTCGAATTGCGCGCACGACACAACAAGGACATTCTAGCCTTTTTCCTGGTCCAGCTTTTCCGTAAATCCAATAGATAATGCCCCAGTATGCCAGATTTCTCAACTGTCTAAAAGTAAGTGTCTGCCATCGTCTTTGCCTGCCAACCATGCCAACACAGGGAGGGGTACACTATGGGGCACTTCCTTTCGTCCAACCAAAATTACATCTGCCCCCCCCCCCCTACTCCACCAGGCACCACCTACATACCAAACTCTCCAGACTGAACAGAGTATCTAATCTTTGCTTCCAGAGACCACCCCTTCCTTCGACCACATTTCTTGATCCGCACCCACTCTCCTGGACCATTTATGAATATTTTGGTTCTGCAACTTTTCCCCTCCTCAGCCCCCCCCCCCCCCCCGAATTTTTCTCAAGTTTTTCAACCTGCCTACAATTATAGAAGTTAGATCAGTGTACTTTTCCTTTAGTTTTTATACCCTGCAACAGCGAAATTGAGCTATTTCTACCCTACTCTGATTTTTGTTTCACCAAAACGTAGCCATTTACACCCAATTTTCCGATACTATTTTTCTTCTTGCCAACCCTCCAAAATGTCCGCCCCATACGCCCCAAACATGATCTCCGACGACCCCCCCCCCCCCACCGACCGAGAACGAAAACCCAGTTACGTGTATGATGCCCTCGACCACAGGGAGATTCCCCCCCCCCCCACTAGTTACAGATATACCCTCACCAACCCAATTACTGGTTTTGAGTTTTGTTTGGCGCTGCTTCGATAACACGTTTCCAGCACCTGAACATTGGCACGGATTGCATGCCACAGTACGGACATGCCACACACCCAACTGAGCATGCAACTGACACTTATGCCAGGGTGCAGAACCCAAATATTTGGATTTTGACCATCATTCGTAAACTATCGTAACTGTAACTGGGATTGGGGGTATACCAGTCAGTAACTGTGGGCAGTGGTGGGGTCATGGGGATTCACCCCTCCCTGGCCGCCATTCCCAGGTAATTTCCCAAACTCCTCTCCACCTATATTGCAAAAAAATGGGACAAGTAGCGTGTTTTTCGCCTCCTTTTCAGTGTTCTACGGCATAAAACACCTAAATAACGCAATTTAGACCTGTTTGACCCTTTTGAACCAAAAAGCATCTAGCATCACATTACATCAAAAGCATCAAAGCATCACATTTTTTGGGTGTGAGAACTTTCCGTTTTGACCACTACCTGGGGGCTCCCCTACAACATTTTTTATCCTGGACATTTTGCCTGCAGGCATGGCTAGACCGACTCTCGACCCTCTAGACCACCCACCCCCATACCTGTAACTGGGAGGGGGGGGGGGGGTTTGGGGGCCCCCGCACTATTTTTCCAACACCCACCCAACTCCCCCCCGACCCCCCAGAATTTCCCAAGGGATTTTCACTCTATCTAAAACGATAAAAGTGAGTAAATGTTGGTGTTTTTCAGTGCTTTTCAATGTTATATGACCATAAAACAGCTAAATAACACTGTTTAGAGCCTATTTATACCCATTTTACACCAAAAAGTACCATTATAACTCAAAAAATGGCCAGCTACCCCCCACTTTTTGCTCCGGAGACCCCCCACCCAAAATCGGCCGGCTACCCCCCCCCCCCCACTCTTCCAGACCCGGTTACAGGTATGCCTACCCCCCAACTGGTTTAGTCCCAACCATTCCAACCCAAGAAAAACATTTCACACACACACACACACACACACACACATGTTACAGCACAACAGCGACAACTAGGATTCGAACCTCTTTGCCGCAACACCAACTGCAGGGTTCCTGACGACCTGGCCAGCCCACTGGCAGATCCAGAATTGTTTCGGAGGGGGAAGGATTTAGCAGAAGTGGGGAACCCTGTTGAAATTTACAGATACCGGACTATTTCGGCGATGTTTTGGGTATCCAATCAGTCCATTAGTGACAAGTAATACATAAATTTGGCGCCGCAGGCAAAAAGTTTTGCGGTTTTTGACCACCTACACGCATTTTATGCGGAAAAGTGGGTTCCCTAAGCACTTGGGACGGCCCGGCCCAGCCGTTTCCCCCTTTCCCCCCTAGATTTTCGATTTCGGGAGGGGAATTCCCCCTTTCCCCCACCCTGGATCCGCCACTGGGCCAGCCAGTGGCTGAAAGCCTGAAACTGGGCGCCGATGTTTTCGAGACGTGGCAGCTGGTGGTCGCGAAAAGTAGAAACGCGGTGCACGGAAAATCAGGGTTGCCGGGTACGGAAGTGGGTAACAACAGCTAGTCTGCCGCGATAAAGCGAGGCAAGGCCGCTTTGAGGCCGAATTTTGGTAGATTTCGGCCAACATGCCTCCCTCGTTTGCTTGGGTATTAGTTTGCTGCGCTTCAGTTGCGTGAGTCTCGCATGGAATCCGTTTCCCGTTCGCTCCTGCTCGCTGTTGTCGACCGTGGATTACGGTTCCGGCGAGATTCAAATTTCTTATGTACGGAATCCGAAAATTTTAAAAGGAAAAAGGTGAAAAGAAAACTATGGTCCTATTGTAAAAAGTGACGACTAGGTCAGCCCCTTTCCGCATGCACAAAATCGTGCGGTCGAAAAAAAAATCGGACCCCCCCTTTAAACCCGTGCCCTCTTGTTCTTCCACTACGATTGAAAGCGAAGAAGTCATGGAAATTAAGAGCAACTTTCCCATGAATAACTTTGTAGACATAAATTAAATCAGCGTGAAGACGCCGCAGCTCCAGAGAGGGTAGTTCAAGCTGAGTGAGTCGCTCTTGGTACGAAAGACCTGCTAAGTTTGGTATCTTTCGTGAGAATCGGCGCTGTACTGACTCCAGCGTTCTAATGTTACCCAGGAGTTGAGGGTTCCAGGCAGGCGATGCATACTCAAGGGTGCTTCTGACAAATGTGCAAAACAGTAATCGCAGGACCCGCAAGTCTCTGGTGTAAAAACAGTTCAGAATCGCAGAGGCCTTAAAGCCAGCCTGGTTAGCGAGTTTGTTACAATGTTCAGTAAATCGTAAATCCTTGCTGATGAGGACCCCCCAAGTCTCAGGCGTGGCATTGAGTCCCGCATTGAGCTGTTTGCTACGAGCTCCTGCAGGGGACGACTGGCGGCAACGTCAACTACGCCGCTCTGTCATCGGACCCCCTGCAGCTGCGCGTGAATCCGTTGTGCGCTTTTGTGCAGTGCGGCTACGACAGTCACAGTCGTAGTCGTTGCGCCCCGTTTTCCGTATTTCCCGCTAGGCGCGGTAGGCGTCGCTCGAGACGTCGATTCCTAGCCCTGCCCCGTGATTGGTCGGCAAATCTCGCGATTGGTCGGCAGGGTTTTCGCGCCCGATCTTTGCGCGCGAAACTTCGCAGGTAGGGAGCGCGACAATCCGTTCGTCAGTCCGTGCCTTTCCGTTTTTTTTCTTTCGCTCCCCCCTCCCCCGTTCGCGGCGAAGCCACCGTGCGACCTTTCTGCGTCTTGCACGGTTGGTGACGGGCCAGTACAGTGCAGCGTCGTTGGACGGTCGTACCCAAACCTGCACACGACCTCTGTCGGAAGCCCCGGCACGTCGACGCCAGCGAGCTCTCACCCGAGCGCACCGGCGCAGCGGCCGCTGACTCGACCACTGTCGGCAGCAGTGTTCGCAACTAGGATCTTAGTTACTAAGTTAACTTAGTTATAACTAAGTTAGTTATAACTAACTAGAACTAACTAGGTTGGTCTTTCAGCCAAATAACTAACTAGCCAACTAACTAGGTTAAAAAATTACTCTGATAACTAACTAATAACTAGGTTGAAAACCCCCGTAACTAACTAAGTTCTTAGTTTAACCTAGTTGCCAACTTAGTTGCTGCATGCACAATGCGATCGAATTGCTCGCCTTGCAATGCGACGATTCAGCACTGATGCGCGCGCGCCACATGGCATGATGAAGCAAACAGGGGTGGGGAAGGAGTCGTGTTGGTCGATGACCACCTGTGCCTAATCTACCAATCTAACCCTTAGCTGCTCTCCCGACGTTCTTCCATCGCTCACTCACTGCATGGAGCCACATACACGCGTGGAATAATGGCCGCGTCCGTAGAGACGTCAGAATCCCCCACCCCCTCCGGTCATACCTGTAACTGGGGGGGTGGTTGGGGGGGCTTTGGGGGCCCCCACTAGTTTTTCAACCACCCCCCAACTCCCCCCCGACCCCCCCCCCCCAGAATTTTCCCAAAGGATTTTCGTCATGTGTAAAACGATAAAGGTGAGTAACTGTTGGTGTTTTTCAGTGCTTTTCAGTGTTATATGACCATAAAACAGCTAAATAACACTGTTTACACCCTTTTTATACCCATTTTAGACAAAAAAGTACCATTATAACTCAAACCATGGCCAGCTACCCCCCCCCCCCCCACTTTTTGCTCCGGAGACCCCCTCCCCCAAAATCGGCCAGCTACCCCCCCCCCCCACACAGCCAGCCCCAGTTACAGGTATGCCTCCGGTCTATGCATCAACGGCGTTGGGCTTTGCATGGGTGCGTTCTCTCGGACCCTTTGTACACGCTGCTGACACGGTTGCAAACTTATGTCTGTTCGACGCGCTGGATCTCTCTACTGCCCAATTGCTCCAGCTCCTGCCAAAGCCGTTCTACGAGTACAAGCAGCGGTTTGACCTTTTCTTGGGCGATAGCGACAGCTGCTATGGCTTTACTTGCTGGCAGCCAAGTTCGCCACACACTGGTTGTGTCCAGTGGAGCACTACCAGTTCGATTGTGACCGGGGCGAGCTGACCTCCTATTTGAATAGTCTGTATGTATTGTACCCTGGCTGCAGAAAATGCTAAGAAATGCAGACATGAGTAGTTCAGGCTGCTGAAAATCTGCTGCTTTGCGATCTGCGAAACGAGCAAGTATTGTTGTATAGTCCGTACCGTACATACATATGTTTGTCCATACGTCTACAGTGTTCATCTGCGAGGAATGCAGGTTCTGCTAAAACTTTCCTGTTGTCAGCCGACAAATTACGCACAACAAGCTCCAAAAAAATTGACTAATAACTAACTAATAACTAGGTTAATTTACCAAATAACTAACTTAGTTGCAAAATTTTGGCCAATAACTAACTAAGAACTAACTAGGATAAAACAATTGGCCAATAACTAACTAGATAACTAACTAAGATAAAAATTTCACCAATAACTAACTAGATAACTAACTAGGATAGAAATTACCCCTGTTGCGAACACTGGTCGGCAGCCCCGACACGTCGACGCCAGCCAGCCCACACAGCGCGCTGCGACAGGCGAGGCAGCGTCGGCTCAAGCGCGTCGCGACAGGCGGAAGCGGCGTCGGCTACGGAAGGGAAGTTTGCGTCGCGTCGTGCTTCATCGTCTCTCGCCACCGTGGGGAGACAGCGCTCCCTAGAGGCGAAATCGAGTTGCAGGAGTGCGCGCGAAATTCAGTGCTAGCCATTCGCCGGACGAGCAGCGTAGCGGTAGCTGGAGGCGGCAAGTTCCTCGGCTTCTCGCTCGCACGCGGCGTACGTAGGCGCTCTGTTGACGTCGGGGGGCCTACTCGATTCAGGAACCGTAGAGCCGGGACCGCGAGCGCCTCATCAGCTCCGTAAGGTTTATAGGCGTTCCTGGGATTACCTTAATTCCTAAGTGTATTAAAAAACAAAGATTGTTAAAAAAATAATTATTAAGGAAAAATTTGCAGTCAGCTGCAAAAAATGGAGAATATGTGACTTATCT
>JASAMY010002893.1:0-48526 GCA_030248085.1 Paralinhomoeus sp. GSCO2_6
ACGCTGGGGCATGTGTGCATTCTGGTCTGCTGCTGAATGTCTGTATGTGCGTGCGTGCGAGCGTGCGTGCGTGCGTGCGTGCGAGCGTGCGTACGTGCGGGCGCGCACACGTGTGTGCATACATGCGTGCGAGCGTGCGTGCGTGCCTGCATAGGTTTTGCGTATACAATGCTTGTCTTACGAAAAAACACTGTATTAAGGAAAAATTTGCAGGTGGCTGCAAAAAAAGGTGAATATGTGACGCTATTTTGTTAAAGTCCAGCCCCCCCCCCCCGCTTTGTCGCCTCATAAAAGAGACGTTGCCCGCCCAGGCATCACCACGTGAAGGCGCAGAGTAAGACTTGAACCCTGTAGAGAAGTGGCCCAGAAGAGGGCCGTTGGGTGGGTAATGGTGGGGGGGGGGGCAGGGCGGATGGAGAGGGGAGGTTTCAGTCGAGCAGCACTAGAGAATTCTGTACGCCGACCATATTAGACGAGCCCGCGCAAAGCAAAAGCAAAGTTTTGCGTTTGAAATTTTGCATACAGTACTGATCAGTTAGGATACGACCGATTTCGTTCGTAAGATATGCCAAAAAACGAGACATTTGATTTGGAGCGCCATAACTCTCGGAATCCTACACCGAATTCAACGATTCTTTTTTCAGACAAAATCCTAAAGTCTTGAGTATAAGTGTTCCAAATTTCAAGACAATCCGACAAAGGAAACAAAAGTTATTCAAAAAAAGAAATGTGATAATTAAAAAAAAACACCCTTTAGATGTCCGCCCTCCCCCTGTCTCCTCCATCTGCAATTGCAATTGAATCGATTGACAGAAATTATATGTATTTTTGTAAATTCAACAAAAATGTACAGATTTATTTACGAAAAAATAAATTTTTATTTTTGTATGGTACTGTCTGCAAATGTGGGTGTTTCGCCTCCACCGCTTGACACCCGAGAGACGCGCGAGGCTCGTCAGAAACGACGCGTCCCCTTTATATCGTGCAATTATTTCGTAGACTCATCATGGGTCTTCAGACCACATAAAGTGAGAAAAAGAAACCACCTTGTCAACAAACCGCGCTTGAAATTCCGCGTCAGTAGTCGCATTCTCTGCCATAATTTAATTTTTAAAATATTTCCTGTAGCTTGCGACATTCTATAAGTATTTCTATAAACTTGCAGCAAATTGTTGAATTAAAAAATACAGACTTTTGGACTTTCTAAAAAAAGCAAGGTGGTGTAGCATTTTGCAATGCAACAAAGGAGACAATAACGGGGCGTCGTATCATTGAAGCCTGTGCGGCGATTTCACCGATTCAAAAGGAATCAGCACCGCTAAAAAATTCCAAAAAGTGCACACCCGTCCAATCTGTGCAGAAGCACAGAAGTTTCGAATGAAAGGCAACAAATTCAAATGAAGTGCTTTTTGAAACGAGCTTGTTTCTTCATGTTCTACCAAAATCGCTACTCTATTCTCAAGTGTCAGGGTGAGGTTCTGTTGTGTCCGTCCTCCATGCTATATATCATCGTGGTTCATACCCGTTTTCGTTGTGCTAATAATTGCTCCTGTTTTTTTATCTCGTTTCGTTTGGTAGAGAAAAAGCCGATTGGTCGGTTTGCCTTGCTCCACCACACATGCACTACTAGAGAGAGAGAGAGACTCTAGTAGTGCGTGTGCGCTGGCGCAGCGTCGTACAGACAGACATGCATGGCACTCTGTTGCTGCGTGCATTCCTACTCGTATGTACAGGTACCCACCTCTCCGTTTAATGCCTTCGCGCAGAACGGGCGCACGCTTATCTATACGTTTGTACTTGCCGCCGAAATCTGTCGGCTACAGCGCGATTTTTTTGCGCTACCAATAAGCAATGCGCTTCGACTCTTGAGAACCCCGTTGCTAACGGTGAAACGCTTGAATGTGGAATACATAGCGGTCGTGGGGGTGGCCGCTCTGGTCATTGTCGACGTCAGCATGCCAGCGTTGCTTCAGGAGCGGGTTTGCTGTTGGATTTTGCGGAATGGATTCTACTGAGCTTGAAATGACATCGCGATTCAGATTGAACACCTCAACAGGGACGGATTAAATAATGAAACGCAGAAGGAGAGAAGCGATATAGTCGCGACGGAAGTGGCGACGGTCAAGCAAGTTCAAGTGATGACCACAAAAGCTGCGGAATTTGTCTATGGCCCAATTGCTGGTACATAAACTACTGTAACCATACCTAACCGTTGGCAAATTTGGCTCTTGAATGCCGATTATTATAATTTTTATATTCGAATTGGCGTGAAATTGGCAAATTGCAACAGGGGGGGGGGCACCAAGGTAACATTTTCGGGTTCCGACCGATTTCGGGAATGGGGAAGCTTCCCCTTCTCTCCCCCCCCCTCCCTGGCTACTGAATTTTACTTTGATTCCAACTTTGAGTCGGTGTTGCAAATACCGTGACAAACACAACGCTGACAATGTCGCAACATTCGGGAAGACAATTTTGTTAAGCTTAATTATGCTAAGCTAACGCGAGCTAACACGAGAAAATTAAGCTGACTAGGTAAAGATCACGAGACTATTCTGTATTGTATTCAGGTTCCCTGTCCGATTCCGTTTCTCGCAAACCATTCCTCTTAGTCGGTGCCGCCGCTTTCTCACTCTGCTGCTTCGTCTTTCAGCTCTTTGGAAGTAAATCTCTGAATGCGAGGCCTTGGCTACTGTATGCAAATGGGCCCATAGACGCCGTGTCGAGCGCAACAATCGGCTTGGTGTACGCGTACGTAGCGCACGAATGCGCCAACGAAAGCAGTGTTCTGTATGGAAGGTTTGTGTTTACAGGTGGGGTGTTCGTGTTGACTTGAAGAGCGCGCGCGCGCGCGCGCACGCACGCACGCACGCACGCACGCACGCACGCACGCACGCACGCACGCACGCACGCACGCACGCACGCACGCACGCACGCACGCTCGCCCGCACGCACGCGCGCACGCCGCACGCACGCCGCAAGCAAGCACGCCCGCCCGCCCGCCCAGGTCGTTTTAGGTGCTATGCTGAAAATTGTCACACTGTGCTCCTTGGCATTTACGGTGACAGTGATGCCAAATTTGACCTCTTCACTCAATCAGACGAGGCAGTTTTCACTTCTAGTCAGCACAGCTTCCACTGCTATATGTTCAATTTGGGCCACTTTTGCTCTCAAGGATTTAGTCAGAGTCAAAAGGCGTGTACATATTGCTCGGCGCTAACGTTATGTCTAGCGTACTTCCAGTTCCAGTTCCAGTATTATATTTTGTTTTACAGAAAGCGCCCTAAAAACACAGCTTCGCCAAAGTCGAACCGCAGCATCTATTCGATACTAAAATCCGTACTATTCCAATGGTACGGTGCGTTGCAGTGTCTATTCAGAACAAGGAAACGGTATCGCAGAATGATTCTGCTGTTGCTGTTTCTGATGGTCACCTCTGTTGAGGCCACTGATGCTGCGGAAGAGGGTGCGTGCGTGCGTGCGTGCGTGCGTGCGTGCTGCGTGCGTGCGTGCTGCGTGCGTGCGGGCGTGCTGCATGCGTGCTTGCGAGCTTGCGTGCGTGCGAGCGTGCTTGCGTGCGTGCGTGCGTGCGTGCGTGCGTGCGTGCGTGCGTGCGTGCGTGCCGCTAATTCTTCCATCACGCACACAGGTCTATTAAAGGTCTATACTTTGAAAGAGCCGTTTAATTGGGCCGACACCCAAGAACTGGAGAAGTATTCTTTCGTTTCAACGATTGCACGTTAGCGAGTGCCTTTGTTTTCTCAATTTGTTATATTGTTTCGAGTTTTAGAAATATTTGGAAATTTGGCTGTTTCCGTATTCTTGAAGAAAGCTTTGGGCCTGTCCTACAGTGCGATATTTTTGGTGGCGGGTGGCGCCAGCGTGGGTTCGGCTACCGT
The DNA here is from genome assembly GCA_030248085.1 of Paralinhomoeus sp. GSCO2_6. Lineage (NCBI taxonomy): Eukaryota > Metazoa > Nematoda > Chromadorea > Monhysterida > Linhomoeidae > Paralinhomoeus > Paralinhomoeus sp. GSCO2_6. Next base: position 3,897 of record JASAMY010002893.1, read on the forward strand.
AATGGCTCTCGCGACGGAAACGCAGCACGTGGGCACGCACGCTGGCTCTATTCCACCGTAATCTAGGCACATGGCAGTTTTAAATGCATTGGTACAGTGCATTGGCATGCGCCTAATCGTTTATCTAAAAACCCATCCTCGTTATGGTCTTCTGCTGTAATCAAATTTTCCTACACACACATACTGTAATTGGGCACGAAAAGAAAAGCTGAGCATATTCAGATCTATTACAAGTTGTTCTTTGACACGATCAGCGCTGGCGCGGTGGGAGCCTTCAACAAGATCGTGGCCGAATTGGTCGCCGGTGATGAGGTGAGCTTGGGCATGCGCAAAGTCGGTGTGAACTAATTTTTTGCGTGCAAGGAAGGGGTGGGGTGGGGGAGGAGGGGTGCGGTATTCGACAATTTGTGTGGCACAGCAATAAGGATTTGGGCACTACTCGAAAACGTTCGAAGATTGCGACAACGACGGACGCGTGTACTGTAGCGATAAATTATAGAGAGAATTACAGTAGTAGAATATTGTAACTAATTAGGTAATATACCGTAGCATTGGTTGCTCTCAGTATTCTGAGGGTAGTACTTATTTCATGATCAAGAGAAAGGTCAAGGTTTCTACACTCCTCCTTGAGTTCAGATCGGCAAAATTTACGCAATGTTTGGCGTGGCCGCTCGATTAAATGGCTTAATTCAGAAAACCGCATTATTAGAAGTGTACAAAAGGACGCTCCGATGGCAACCTAACCTTGTGTGGTGAGTTTTTTTTAAATACGGTATTTCCCTAGTTGTTTGCGTAAAATGACTGATTATCTTTTTTTGCGGCTGATTTCGGTATGGATGAACGAGTGAACTTTCGATTTGTATGGAATCATATCGTTTTTTTCTTCGAATTAGCACCCGAGGTCGAGGTAATGTCAGAAAAAGGTGTCTGTTGGTGTCACACGGCAATTGGCTTGTTCACGGTTTGGTTAAGAACCTCTTTTGCACACAAAACCCAAGAAACAGTAGAGCGCGGATTCAAATGAAGCTGAAGTGCGCGGCAGGAACTTTCCCTGCTACTCCTCCTCACCCATTCACCAATTCCCCCTTTAAGCGAAGATTCCGTTAACTTTAGGTTGACTTGACCGTTAACTTGACACTTTAGGTTATGCATGGGCGGTTTTGCCCTTGTCACAACGTCCTTGTGGATCTTGGGCCATTTGGCGTATTTGCGAGAGAGAGGTTTGAAGAAACAAGAAAGGTCCGACAATGAATTGAACCAAAACTCGTGACAAACGGTGTTGCAGAATGAGCTTATCCATTGTGTGAAGCGCCCAATCTGACTGACGAATGATTGTGATGTCTTGTCGCAATTTGATTCTGAATTCTGATTCTGATGCAATGCAATAGACATCAAGAAACTAGGGGCACTAACAAAATCAATGAAAGTACTGAATGCAGCAAATGGATCAAGTTTCGGGAAAGTATCAAATGTGCCAGAGAACAACGTGATTGAATAGGACGTTGCGTTATTAAGGCCTGTAAAAAATGTCGTAGCTGAAACTACATTGTGATGCATCACACGAAACGCGCGACATAATGGTTCAGTGTATTGCACAAAAAATATAAAACATGGAGTGTATTTTGATTTACTCGAACACAATGTCGATCACAATCATAAAGGAGCATAGAATCAATCACGAAAATCCCCTAAAAATCACAAAAATTCTATCCTCACATTAGTTTTGCGCAGTTCAAACTATTTGTTCCAGTGCAGATCAAATTTTCTGTCTGTAACTTCTCCATAATATTTATCTTTTTCCCAATAAAAGTGGCATGCATCGCCGCCAAGCTTTGGAAAGGCAAAACCAGAGCAATTTGGGTCTTGCAAACATATCATATCGCAATCAGCTATCTTTCTCGCAATTGGAGCTTTTTCATGCGGAATCTCTTCTGCGTTGCAGATTATTTGGGTGCCGTGTGCGCGCAGACGCGCGTTTTCGCGCAAAAGAGTGAAATGGCGCGCTTTTCGTCCAGTGTTTGAAAGGCAACGTTTTTCTGAATGGATGAGCATGTGCGAAAGGAGCATTTACCCCAATAGCAGCCGAAAGGATCAAAACTGTGTATAAATATATAGGGTCTAAACATTGTTATTTAATTTTTTTTTTCTGGTCATAAAACACTGAAAAGGACTATAAAACACCAACATTTATCCACTTTTACAACGTTTTAGACAGGGTGAAAATCCCTTGGGAAAATTCTGGTGGGGGGTTTGGGTGGGTATTGACAAAATATAGTGGGGGAGGGTAATTCTCCACCCCCAAGTTACAGGTATATGTAAGTCCCCAGCAGTTCCCATTTGGAGATGTGATAAACTGGACATGGACTGCAATATATTGTGCACATAGCCCAAATGGAACAAACCTTGACAGGTGACACCGCCGAATGGGGATGGGCAAGCGCAGGCGTATCGGCCATCAACACATTTGATTTTGCCACCATTCTGGCATGTGGGTGCTTAACGTCAATGTTGAAGTACCAACCTACACACGCTCATACTGTAAAACTTCTATGAAATTACCTCATGTCCCCTAAATTTGCCCCTCCCATAATCGAAACCTTTCTTTTCCGATTTATTTGAACTACAATATGAAGGCTTGCCAGCATACTTATAACCGGGCCTGGAAGAGTGGGGGGGGGGGGTAAATGGCGTAATTCTGAGGGGGGCCTTTGGTAAAAAGGGGGGGTAGCTGGCCATTCTTTGAGTTATACTGGTACTTTTTTGGTCAACAATGGCTATGAAGAGGGTCTAAACAGTGTTATTTTAACTGTTTTATGGTCATATAACACTGAAAAGCACTGAAGTAACCAACATTACTCACATTTATCGTTTTGGACAGGGTGAAAATCCCTGGGAAAAAATTCTGGGGGGGGGGGTTGGGTGGGTGGGTGTTAAAAAAAATAGTGGGGGGTAACCCCAACCCCCACCCGACGGATCCAGGGGGAGGGGCGGGGAGGGCGGCCGCCCTCCCCGTCAGGATTTAGAGGGGGGCGGAGGGGGCGGCGGTGCACGCGCCCCGGTAGGGTGGTTTGGGGGAGCAGCTCGTGCAGAGAGTTGGCGAGATGGCAGGGCGTGGCAGGGCAGCGCGGCGGTGGAGCTAAAGAAAGAAGGGGAACCAGCCTGGTGGGCATAACGATAACGAGTTGGGAAATTGGTAATGGTCATTCGCTGCCCCCACCGTCTAAAATGTGCTTGACTGACAGTGCTCAAAAAGGCATACCCCAAGTTCCTCGGTCCTCAGCATGACGGGGCACGTCAAGGTGCATGCACATTCTAACTGTTTGGTAGGAGCGTGATATCACTGATAACTTCTGTCAGGTCATCTGATAGCAGAAGAAGGCATTGTGGCAAAAACTAATGTGGTTTGTTCTCAATCCATTTACTGCGACTTTGAATGGGCTATTGGTTGATCAGTTTCCAAAGAACAATGGCGTTGCCACCGCTATGTATCAAATTTCCCAAGCCATTTATGGAAGGTGCTGAATTCCAACCAGACCTTTTCAACTAAATTTCATCACAATCAAAATTTGAAGCTCAGCATTGGAAACAGGGAAACGTGGGAAGCATGAAGAGGACAGAGGAACTCGGAACCGAGGAATTGGGCGCAGAGAAACTGGGGAACAGGGCATACCTGCCCATGGGGGGGTATAGGGGGGGATACCCCACCCCTGTAAGACCCTATCCCGAAAGACTTTCGGGATTACCCTCCCCCTGGGCTACCTAATCCCGAACCCAAATCGGGATTTTCGGGATACCCCTTCCCATCTCTATAGGCAATTAGTGCAATGCAGCCGCGCAACTGTTGTACATACCTAACTTTACTTTGGCGTTATTGACTTGGTTGGGCGTTTATCGATTTTTGTTCGTATAGCGTTTATTGATTTTTGTTGTTCTAATGGACACCCAAAGACGCGTAGTATCATACTACTAGTATGTACCTGTATGTACGTATACATTACATAGCATCCTCCTGTGTAGCCTCTCTCTAGGTACGGGTGTGCAGGGCACTAGGGTGGCCAGGCAGGTTTAGAAGATGTCTATTTGTTAACTTTAGATTAACGCACCCTTACTTTAGATCACCCATACACGCAAAAGTTTGCCTGCAGCCCTATGGTTGGTGAGCGTACAGGTCACTCTTCTTGGACTAGGGAATCGTTTTGGGCCAGGATATAGGATTCCCTTAGGTTAACGCTCCAATCTGTAAAAAAAGTGCCTGTGGCGCTGTGGTGAGCATGCAACTCACCCGCTTGTGAGCCAGGTAGTATTGTGGTACTCACCCTCTTGTGAGCCAGGTAGCACAACCGCCCATTACCGTCAATTAGGAAGAATGCTTGCTAGGTGAGACATAGAAATGGCCAAATTTTCGCCTGCGGCGCAGTTAATTTGGTAGAAACTGCGTGAAAGCAACTGCGCCAATCGGCTCCAAATTACTGGGTGCCAGGCGCCAGCTCACAAGCAACTGTGTCACAAAGCAGCGCCTGCAAGGCCACCTGCCTTTCGCTCCTGCCAGGTCCTGAGTCAGTCTGCATCAGTCCGCAGAGCAGCTCTGCAGTACGATGCAATAATTAGCTACATTTATTAAATTGTGAGGTATATTGAGGTGATATTTTTGTCCCAAACAAATGCGCCCTACCTATTTTGCGAAATCCCAAGACAGATCTGCATACCACACTCTGCGCTTTCGCTATCACAAATGTCATGAGGAGAGCTTTTCCGAACTCCCAAATAATGATCTACTGACTGACCTATACATTTGGCAGAATCGTCATGGTGCTGTTTATGGCGAAGTCTCTTCTCAAATTTCTTGTCTAAGTGCTGCGAAATCCCCAACAATTGTTTTGCACAGCGCTGCACACTGCGAAATCCTCTCCAAAACCCACGTGATATGCGAAATCCCTCACGATTTCTGCCTGGGCATGTTCGCCCAGGCTATGCCCATCTATGCCCACAAAGTGGTGAACCTGTTGCTGCAGTACATAGCTGCTTAAACCTGCTGCTGGTGCTGAGCATGCTGCTGAGCCTTCTGTGGAGTCTGCTGCTGAACCAGCAACTTAGATGATTCCTCCTTTTTCCTCTACAGTTTCAGCCCATTCCTTAAACAAGTGGCTGTTCTCGCACCAAATTGTGACTACGATGGTGTACCATATGCACACCAAGTTGCATGCTCACCTGACAGCAGTCCACACTAAAGTGAACCTCTTGGCCTGCAGGCTGTATACAACCAAGCCAGAGGACGTTCTGCTGTGCCAGGATGTAGACACACAGGCGTCCATCACATTGATTCGACTAGGCTAGGCCATCAAACACACATGTGAAGACTGTGCTGTGGCTCTCGTCGTTGCACTTGCAGTTCTGTCTGTGGTTGTCCACCGTGTCTTCATCGCAGAACACAGGCTACCATCATGCCATCTTCTTCTTCTTATTACCAGAATACCATGTACATTCATACATTGCGCTGCTGCATTGCATTGATCGACCAGGCATGACACTCACTCACCCACCCACCCAACCTGTGGGAAGTATCCCGAATTGCCCAGTTTACCCACCCCCTGCCTTCGAAAAATTTGGCGATTTACCCCTCCCCTGGCCCAATTTCCGTGGGCACCTATGAAACGAGGAACTGGGGGCTAACACTCAAAAACGCCAAAAGTGTCTGCGCTGTGGCACAGAGATATTTACGTTTCTTTTGATAGATTCTTGTTCACTCTACAACATCAGGACAATATTCTTAGTTTAGGAAGCAGAAATCAGTCGCTAAACAACCAAAAATCGCGAAACAAGAGAAGTAATATGCCTAGTGGACCTACCTTTTCAAAATTTTCATGACCTGATTTTAAAAACGATCGGTAAGTGGTCGAAAATCTCAAAGTGTTTGTTTGTGGCGCCATTATGTATTATTGTGTGCCAAAGCCGCCGCTGAAATGGCCCAGCATCCATAAATTTCGACAGGGTCCCCCCCCCGCCGCCCTCCCCGTCACGAAATCCTGGATCCGTCACTGCCAACCCCCCAGTTACAGGTACCTATGCTTGCTAGGTGTATGTTCTACATATGGTACACTCGTATAATACGACGGGTGCACAAACCTCTGCTAATCAACTCGCAAAGTCCAAATTCATCTCCCGTGTTCCCACTGCAAGCCTTGTCTTGAAATGTCACTCGACTTTCGGTTTGGTCCCATTTGACCACAATGCATTCATATTCATCGTTTGTGGTCTTAATGGAAAAGGGCAACTTTGTGTCCGCTACCACAGACGTTTGACCATTTCCATGCTCCAGTAGGAATGTAGTGTTGGAGAAAACGCGCGCCACGTTGGTTGGCGCCTTTTTCAAACCGATGAAGACGGGATAGTTTCCTGTTGCTGACAAGTGCAGCAGAAAGTGCTTGATTTTCTGAAAAAAATGTTACGATGATCCAATGTCTGGTACGGTCATGGTCATGATAAGAACAAAAAGAACAGGACTAAGTCTCAGTCTTCACTTCAAGTTCAAGCTACTTACTATCGGATTTTTTCGGACGCAATTTATTTTGGGGCGTTTGGAACAACACAGCCTCAGTGTTTTAAATTAAAGTTTTAAATTAAATTAAACGTGTTGCAGCGTGCAAGTGGCTCAGTACTGTATATAAAGTGCATTGAATCTAGAAGAGTGATGTACAGTGCATTCTTAAGGGATGGAATCATTTGGTTGCGCTCCAATCTAACCGTTCAATGTTTCAAGGTACAGGTGGTTCAACTACCCACCACTGCGATCTTTTTTGTAGGTCCATACGACAAACAACGTTGTGTCCCAAATTTGCATCCCAAATGTCAAGAAAGGGCCAGTGCCAAAATACGAGTGTTGCAAATTGATTAATTATGATTAAAAACTGATAATGAGTATGCGGCACTCCGAGAACTGAGAGTCTTGCACGAGAAGTTGAAGTTCACCTTTCCATGCATCAGCTCCCACCATCCTTCATCCACTGGCCAAAACAGTCTGCCTGACAAAAAGTTCTCTTTTGCAAAAGCCGCTTGTCTTTGGCATTTGTTGAAATAGTAGTCCCTGCCTCTACTGATGTGCTGGATGAAGATCCAGGCATTTCCACTGCTGTTCAGCCAGGGACCTCCATCCGCGTCAGTCAGCAGGCGATGCGCCAAAGGCGGCAGACAATGCTGAGTGGCTGAACAGTTTAAAAGTTGTTTCGTCAAGATGCACATGCGGTATACGTTGGATAATGGATTAAGGAAAATTTTGCAGGCAGCTGCAAAAAAGGAGAATATGTGACTTTCCCAGACTGAACTACAGAAACAACAATGGTAGAACATTGCAGTCAAGTCCACTTTGAAAAATGATTGTATAAGAGCATTGCAGTTGATGTGGAGTCCACTTTGAAAAATGATTGTATAAGAGCATTCAACGATATGAACCATCGATTTGCCTGTCACATATTCGGCGTTTTTACCACTCGCTGCATAATGACAGACTGCACAAAGTACAGTGGTGTGGGACTTACGCATAACAGAGATATCCATAGTGCATATGCACAGAAATGCACACACTCACATGCTCGCGCGTGCATGGACGCACGCACGTACCTGAATGCACAAACGCATGCACGCACGCACGCGCCCCCCACAGACACGGAAATACATATGACGATTGAACGAATCGATAATTTTGAATTTACCACACTTATGGAATCTCCTAATTGTTCTGTTCTGCAAACACGTGTGCAGTCGGGATCGCTGTATGGAATGGACAGTATCACACTGCTAGAACTTCGTTGTGCTAACGCCATCTGTAATCTAGAGCAGTGATGGCACAAGAAAGTACATTGAAAGGGCATCACTTGATCTTGTGGCTCCATCAAGAATCGATCCCAGAACCATGTGCGCAAGAGGCAGATTCTCCACCATTAGCCACTTGGTGCGTGCCTGCGTGTATGCGTGCCGTTTTCTGAAATAAATTAGCTCGCGATAAAAACGCCGAATATGTGACAGGCAAATCGATGGTTCATATCGTTGAATGCTCTTATACAATCATTTTTCAAAGTGGACTCCACATCAACTGCAATGCTCTTATACAATCATTTTTCAAAGTGGACTTGACTGCAATGTTCTACCATTGTTGTTTCTGTAGTTCAGTCTGGGAAAGTCACATATTCTCCTTTTTTGCAGCTGCCTGCAAAATTTTCCTTAATACAGTGGTTTTTCCTAATTCCTGATACAGTGGTTCCAGTACGTGCGTGAGTGCATGCATGCATGCTTGTGCACGCACGCGCAGCGAGTGGCGTGTGACGCGCTCATTACCCCAAGCCTGACCACTAGGATGCGCAAGTGAGTGCATGCGAGAGTGCGGGCGTGCGTGCGATGGTCGTGCGTGCAAGAGTGCGGACGTGCGTCAGTGCGCGCGTGCGTCGGTGCGTGCGTGCGTGCGTTCGTCGGTGCGTGCGTGCGTGCGAGAGTGCCTGCATGCAAGAGTGCGTGCGTGCGTGCGTGCGTTGGTGTGTGCGTGCGTGCGTGCGAGGGTGCGGACGTGCGCCCGCCAGTGCGTGTGTGTGTGCGTGCGTCCGTGCAAGAGTGCGTGCGTGCGTGCGTGCGAGAGTGCCTGCATGCAAGAGTGCGTGCGTGCGTTGGTGCGTGCGTGCGTGCGTGCGCGCATGCGTGCGTGCGTGCGTGCGAGAGTGCCTGCATGCGAGAGTGCGTGTGTGCGTGCATGCGTGCGAGAGTGCGGACGTGCGCGCGTGCGTACGTGCATGCGTGCGTGCGTGCGTGCGTGCGTACGCGCATGCATGCATGCGCGCCTTGTGAGGTTGCACATGAGAGTGCACATCCCAAAAGCACTTGATGTTGACTGCTTTGATAAAGTCAGCCAAAAAATATTTTAACATCTAAAAAAAAAACTAAAAAAATGTAGGATGAGTCATGGGAACAACATGGGTGGAGAAGGAAAGAACACTGGGGTAACGCAGTATTGATTGGTGTTCAGGAGATGGCAGAGACGCCAGCGGGAGTCGAACCCGCGACCTCTCGATTTGTTGTCCAAGATGCAACATTACTAAGTGTTCCAGATCTCAAGATTGTGGGCATTTAGAAAGAATCCATTTGGGGGATTAATTTCTGATTGTATGCAGCATATGCTTGCAAAGTTTCATACCGATTAGTTTAACAAAAAAAATATTAAAAAAAAATAAAAATAAAATAATTTTTGGAAGGTTTGGGAGGTCATATCTCATTATCCCGTGATGAAACTTTTAAAGCATTGACTACCGATGACTCGCCTTGACGCATTGTTCACGAAAATCAAAAAAAAAATGGGGGTTCACATGGCTTTTTTTGGAGTTTTACTCTCGTCGGAACTATGAAAAAAATTCGGCTATGGCGACATGGACGTCGGAGCCGCAAAATTTGCTGAACGGGAAATACTACATGTGTGGGGGATCAACTTTCACCATTATAGCGAATCTCTGTGATGAGCGGTTGAGGCGCCTATAGCGAACAAAATTTTGGCCGAAAAAACGGCTATGTCCGAAAAATCGGGCAAAATCGGCCATAACTCAAGATTGGAAGCAACTAGGAGCAAATGCCTTGGAGGTAGAAATTGCCATCATAGACTGCGTATCCACGCCAAGTTTCAGCCCAGTCGCTCGCGGCGTTCGGGAGCGGCGGTCCAAAAAAGTGGCAGAGAACAAGAGAAAAAAAAACCCGCGTTTCCACAACATTTTCGGAGGTATCGCCCCCTTGCAGCAAAACAAGGAAACGCGTTATGGCGCGTTCGATGCCCCAGAAGAAGGCGGTTCGTTTGAGCTATAACGCGTCCAAATCCGTTCAGGCAATCAAAAGTTATAGGCGATCGAAAATTCAAAAACCCGCATTGAGAAGTCGTCACATATTAGGGTTGTACGCTGACGCGTACACCCTGATACACACCTTTTATCCTAAAGGGTGGGGGGGGGGGGTCGTGTCAGAGGCCCCCAAGTCGGAACTGAAACATTCTCCCCAATTTTTTCGAAGTTTCTGGCTGATTGAAAAATTGCTTGTTCTTTGCGGTCTTTGTAGTGTTTTTAACAAGAAAAAACACACCAAAATGGCGCTGGCGCTGTCCTAGAGCAACACTACCTACACTGGAGGAACACTGTAACTGACTCCCCATTCAACCAGTTACCAGGTGTGACCCCCATTTTCGATACTTTTTCTTCTAAAAAAGCACATTCGTTTGGAAATAGCAGAAGGCTCTAACAAGGAATCTGAAGAAATATATGTGTGCTCGACGTGATAACAGCAGCGACACCGTCTCCAATGGCCATGGTGGAAGATGTGGCGTAGAGACAATCCTGTGTGTCTTGACAAGCCACGCAGCAACTGCCAGCGTCCGCGCAACTTTGAGAAGGGGGAATGTAGGTTAGATTTCAAACGCAATTGTTGCAAATGCAGCATTTGATGAACAAGTGGCGCGCTCACTCATTCACAACTTGTATTAACTCCTGTTTTAGTACTTTTGCTTGTGTTTTTATTCTCATTATTGATATTTGTGCCAACATGCTCCCCTTGTAGTAGTGATGTTCCAAGCGTATGTTGAGGGGCGGTAAGCGGGTGTCACCCGACAAAATCCTGAAGCATCAACAAGAAAAAGATTGCTTGTGAGCCAGAGAAATGCAATGGACATGAACATTTTTCTGATCTCCGTTCAGAGGTTTTTATGAGCCAATTGTTTGCTAGTGAAGAAGAAAAGGCTACAACAGGAACAACTGCTTTGGATACTATGTAGAATGATTGGATTATTGGTTCAGGATGATGGGTAATAAATGTCGTTGCTAAGGACGTCAATGGTTAGGCGTGGCCAAGCTTTTGATGCCTGTCCCTTCGAGGGACTCTCTTCTCTCTTTGTGTTTCGTTCGTACCTATGCGCATGTTGGTGTAACGGTGCGACATTTTCCAAAAAACGCTGTACAGTATGTGCGTCTGTCGGCATATGATGTGGATAATGATATGGGGTGTGCAAATGCGTGCGTCGCACGCACGCACGCACGCACACACGAGCGCACACAGAGCCGCCCAATCTCCACGTTGTCCACACACGCCTTACCTTTTCTCCGTCCCCCGTCCGCGTTTCTTTCTTCCCTCTTCTCGGCTTTGGCTCGGCTCAAACGAGCGTCGCATGTTTCCAACAAGACGCCCTCTCGCTCTCTCCTCAAGCCCAAACTCAATCTGTTGAGCGGCTCTGAAAAACAGGTCGTCGTCGGATTATGTGACGTCATCACGACGAGCGGAAGAGGAGTGCGCCGACGGCGCGGAGAACCCAATTACCGGCCCGCCCGAGTGCCAATCAACCGGGCAGCCGGCCGGCTAAGACGGCCGCTGCTGTTGTTCATCAGCCATGCTAAACACAGTCCCCGGAAGAAGTGGCGCATGCAAATCTGCTCGGATTTGCTGGTTGCGCTAAGATGAACGTTGATGGAAGCGTGCGTGCGTGCCTGTGCGTGCGTGCGTGCGTGCGTGCGTGCGTGCGTGCGTGCGTGCGTGCGTGCGTGCGTGCGTGCGTGCGTGCGTGCGTGCGTGCGTGCGTGGGTGCGTGCGTGCGTGCGTGCGTTTGCGTGCGTGCGTATGCGTGCGTGTGCGTGCGTGCGTGCGTGCGTGCGTGCGTGCGTGCGTGCGTGCGTGCGTGCGTGCCTGTGCGTGCGTGCGTGCGTGCGTGCGTGCGTGCGTGCGTGCGTGCGTGCGTGCGTGCGTGCGTGCGTGCGTGCGTATGCGTGCGTGCGTATGCGTGCGTGTGCGTGCGTGCGTGCGTGCGTGCGTGCGTGCGTGCGTGCGTGCGTGCGTGCGTGCGTGCGTGCGTGCGTGCGTGCGTGCGTGCGTGTGCGTGCGTGCGTGCGTGCGTGCGTGCTATAGCGTATATGTGACTCTGGTACTAGGTACATTGTACGTACCGAGCTACCTATACGTACACACGTACATATATATCGTATCTAGCTACAGTGTAGATTCATTGTTCATGCGTGCGTGCGTTTTGAGTAAACGGAAGCCAAGCTGACTCAAAATTTGCTCTTCCCCATATACAAATTCAGTGCTGACTGGCACATCAAGCCTAGACGTCAAACAGATTGAATTTCGCCTTCGGACGTTTCTAGGCACCAAAACGTACCTTTGTACCTAATCGGCTAGGTGTTCTAGGCAGTGGAACGCCAGTTTCTGCATGTCTGCGCGCGCACACTTGACTGCACTGCAGCTTCAAGGCGTATTGGCATCAATTTTCATGAAACTGTTTAGACAAATCACTCTTGACATTTGTTGCGTTTCTTCCTTTATGAACCAAGGTACTGCATGCTTGAGTGAGGTTGTGCACGTGTGCCTTGGATAATTTGAACGCGTGATGTGTGCGTGCGAAATATACCGTGCAAATATTCCGCAGTTATGATGTACTTTATCCGGACGCAATTCCCCGGGTCCTCTCATCCCAAACCTCTGCGCTCTTCATTGTTAGGGGTCTAGGAGCTCGTCTGCTTGTCGCGTGTGGTGCATGTCTGTGCGTGCGTGCGTGCGTGCTCGCGTTCGTGTGTGCGTCGCTGCTAGTCGATAAAGCCGCGGCGACGACGATGACGACGCGAGGAATTTCTGATGAGGACAGCGGCCCTTCCGCCCGGCCCTCGCCGCTGCCGCCGAGATGGCACTCGCAAATTGCCCCTCCCTCGAGGCGTCGCGTGTCCGTCCGTCCGTTCGTCTGTCTGTCTGTCCGTGCGTGCGTGTATGTGTGTCTGTGTGTATCCCCCTGCTTTTGGCGTGCGTATACATCCACTCCGTGAAGACGCGACACCGAGGACTATACGTGTCCCGCCCGCCGGCGTTTAGCACACATACATATGGCCGGCTGAAGTGGGAAATCGAGCGAAAGAATTGAGGAACAGATTTCGTTTAAAAATGAAGTTATGACGCCGCGCGCCGACTTCAAAGGGAGCGACCGACCCGGCCGTCGGCGGCTGAGGCAACTCGTGCTCTGTCTCCATCTGTTGGCCGCCTGCGGAGCGTAAGTGTTGTTCACTAATTGCAATTGCTCCTTAATTAGTCGCAATTTTGATATCTTGTAGTTTCTCTAGGCTGTATTATTACATTAGCGAGCGAAACACAAAACTTGAGGTGATCTGCTGTTGACGTGCTGGCAGTACTAATCAGTTTGCTGCCAACGGCAATACCAAATAAAGAAAGTGAATACGCTACCCAATAAATACAAAAATCGATGAATCAGTGTTTTAGCTCCCTCGCGCAGAATACTGCGCAGCCCAGTCATCGGAAGTGCCAGTCCACCTCCTCATCATCGTACTTGAACGCCACCAGCCTATTAACAAACCTATTGGACGATTACGACATTCGATTAAGGCCACAATTTGGAGGTTTGAAAATTCAAATTTGAACTTGTAATTGAATTTAAATTAGAAATTAAAAAGCTCTAGATGTGCCGCTCAACCTGAGCATGGACGTCGCGATCGCTAGCTTCGACAGCATGTCAGAAGTGAACATGGTCAGCTGCTGATTAGCTGTTAAATCGCTAACTGATTAGCAAATTAGTCAGATTTTAGGATTTTACTCTAACGATGTACTTGCACCAATATTGGAAGGACGAAAGATTGGATTGGGGCTTGGGACGAGATTGCTTGGAATCTATGACCCTCAGCGGAGACTTTGCTCAGTGGGTGACGCGCACGCACGCACGCACGCACGCACGCACGCACGCACGCACGCACGCACGCACGCACGCACGCACGCACGCACGCACGCACGCACGCACGCACGCACGCACGCACGCACGCACGCACGCACGCACGCACGCACGCACTCACGCGCGCACGCACGCACGCACGCACGCACGCACGCACGCACGCACGCACGCACGCACGCACGCACGCACAACGTACCTGCAAAAAGCGCCTACCAAATTCCAGAAAGATTTGGAGGCCAGACACATTTTTGGCCAACGATAAACACTCGTTTCTGCATGACGTCACGGAAACCAATAGAATGCTGCGGCTGTACAGCGATGGCAGCGTCGTCTATGGACTGAGGTCTATGGTCTATATTTCTCAAAACTTTCCAATTTACGCTTGAATTTAATTAAATTATCATGTTTGAGCAACTGTATAGACTGTGACAGCAGTGATGCTATTTGTTTAAAAGCATGAGAACTATACCTAATCTAATTAGCGTCTTTTAATTCAGCATATTTACAGCGTGGACTTCGAGCGGTGAAATTTCGATTAACGATCAAAATGATTCAAAGGATTAAAACAAAAATTAAGACAAATTAACGAACAACGATTAAAATTAACGAGCTTTAGGTTCACCTCAACGCTCGCCTGCCACATGAACCTGCGCAACTATCCGTTGGACTCGCAAAATTGTACCGTCGAAATCGAAAGCTGTGAGATTTCAGCTTATACAAACAGTCAAGCTGCAATGTATGACATCCATTAAGAGTGCCTCATATCGAGTTCAGTTCAGTTCGAGTCGTGTCAAACGACAGCCTCTACACCGGCCAATTTGCCCAATGACTCACACTCCTTTGTTTCCAAGAAATTTTTTCCTGCGTTCTTTTCATGTGTTTCTGTTTCTTTTGCTTTTTTACCCCCTTTTACTTTTTCCTTTTTTACTAGATTCTCCGCCCCAAAATCTGCCCCAAAATTCACTCACCTGTATCCCCACCCTCCCCTCCCAAATCCTTCACTCCACTCGGTCTGCTCGGAAAATTTCAAAAATCCCGCCATACCGTAGACCGGGGCCTTGCAGACGGCTACACGATGACGGAGGTGCGTATGCAGTGGCGCGGCGGCGACAAGTTCGAGGCGGTGAAGGGCGTGGGCGAGGCGCAGGTGCCCCAGTTCACCGTCGTCAACTTCGAGACCAACGACAGCGTCGTCGAGACGGCCACCGGCAAGTACCAGCGCCTCTCCCTCCTCATCAGACTCCACAGGTGCGTCTACTGCAGCCTCTCCTCCCCCTCTCTTAGGTATGTACATACCTGTGATTATACCTGTACCACCAGCAGATCTGTAAAGTGCACAGTGACACAAATGTTCTTGTGAACCAGCTGTGTGAATACGCAGTAGACGTATGTACTCGTAGACGACGCGTAATTTTTTTTTTGCAAATGTTTCAGAAGCGTCGGCTACTTTGTGATTCAAACGTACCTTCCATGCGTTCTCATAGTGGCTTTGAGTTGGGTCAGCTTCTGGATCAACCATGAGGCGACTTCTGCAAGAGTTGCGCTGGGTGCGTGTTTCAATTGGGTTCTGCGTGCGTGCGTGCGTGCGTGCGTGCGTGCGTGCGTGCGTGCGTGCGTGCGTGCGTGCGTGCGTGCGTGCGTGCGTGCGTGCGTGCGTGCGTGCGTGCGTGCGTGCGTGCCGACCGGAGCGCGCCTCGATCGATGCAGGAATCACGACGGTGCTGACGATGACGACGATTAGTACTGGAGTGCGACAGTCGCTGCCTAGAATCAGCTACATTAAGAGTATCGACATCTACCTGGTGGGCAGCAGCGTAAAACACGCACGCACGCACGCACGCACGCACGCACGCACGCATTCTGCCCGTCTCTACGACAGGTGATGTGCTTCTTCTTCGTGTTCGTCGCCCTGCTCGAGTACGCCGCCGTCAACTACAACTACTGGGGCGAGCGGTCGAGGAGGAGGGGCAGAGGCGGAGGCGGAGAAAGTCTCGCAGGGCCCGTGGCCAAGGGCTCGACCCTGTCGAGAAGCTCCACCTACAGGGACGACCGGGAGGGGCGGCTCGAGGATTTCCCAGCCGACTGGGGCGTGCCGACGCTGAGGCACGATCAAGAGCTGCCAGCGACGCCGGCGGACGCTGTCGCACTGGTACATAAAGCGCACGCGCTCCCGACACGCATTTTTGAGCGCAAAAGATTGCGACGAGCATGGTTTTCGATTTGCATATTTGCACTGCACTTTGAGCGTAAACTATGCACATTCAGTCGCAATTTTTGGCACAAAGGGCGTCCTTTCGTTTGCGAATAAAAAAACCGTCACCGTCAGCCGACAAAAATCGACAAATATTGCTGACGAAAACGTGTTCATTTCCAGGGCATCGACAACCAGTGCCTGCGCTCATCGTCGAGGCGGAGCTGCTCGCGCGAGGGCAGCGGCCGGGGGCCGTCGACGGCCGCGGCGACGGCCGGGGCCGGGCCGGGCCCGCCGCGACCCGACTCGCCGCTGGCAGTCCTTCTGCAGTCATCGGCGATCACGGTCAATCACAGCGACGCGGTCGACTCCAGTACCGAGGCGAGTCTGGTTGAATGAGTTTTTTTTTCAAGAGAAACATCAGTATGGCTCAGACACTTCTATTCTAAAGTTGAGGAAAAATTGGACAATGGCGCGTTGGGAATTGAGAGCGACAATTGATTTCAAAGCGCGTCTAGATGCCCGAGTACCCGCGAATCAACGCGACGGACGGCGCGAAAGCGCGACTCACGATCATGTCTCCCCAGACGGTCGAGAAGACCAACACGATGCGCTACCGAGGCAGGCTGGCCGCCCAAACCAACAGGTGCTCGTGCGTGCGCGTGTTCGTACGTGCGTGCGTGCCGATGAGTGCGTGCGTGCGTGCGTGCGTGCGTGCGGCTTGCGCCCGCGCGTGCGTGTCGGTGCGTGCGTGCGTGCGTGCGTGCGTGCGTGCGTGCGTGCGCGCGCGCGCAATCCTTGCTCAGTTTGTTTAATTTTTTCCACCAACATAACGTGGCAAATTACACTCGCAGCAGACGCGCAGCGCCCGGCGTGGCTCGGCTCCGTCAAAAGCAGTCCCTGGGCAGCAGTATCAGTCGGCTGAAGCAGCGCGCCCGTCGCGCCCTGCCTCGAATTCGCGACATCAACGTCATAGACAAGTACAGGTCGGACCGATTTCTCAGGACTTTCTGCAATGCACTGCTGTACTACGCACGTATGCTTTGAATGCCGACCCCACAGTAACCGAGAAGAGTTGTCAGATGTTCTCTACAGTACTGTGCTTGGGCAACGTATGGCGTAGTGGTAGAGAATCGGCCTCTTGCGCGTACGGTCCTGGGTTCGATTCTTAATGGATCCACTAGATCGAGGATTTCCCTTTCAATGGATTTTCTTGTGCTGCCGCTGCCCTAGATTACAGATGGCGTTCTTCCGAATGTCTTTGACTGATTAGGTAGGTATGCGGGTCTAGATGAGAAGGAGTCGTGGAGAAGGGTATGCTATATGGGCCATTGACGGCCTCCTAGCGTTGCCGCTAATCCAACAACACAACATACATCACTGTGGTTGAAGTGTCGCGAAATTCGAATTTCAATCCGTTCAGCCGCTTCGTCTTTCCACTAGCGTTCGTCCTGTTCAAGTGAGTTTCATTCGTCTTTTTTTGCAATGTTTTGAGAATTACAATACCAATCGCTATGCACTTTCCAATTCCAGCTTGGTCTACTGGGTGTATTACGCGATTCTGGCCGAGGGCTGGTATTATGAGGCGTAGAAGGAAGCGCACCAAAATGATGAGTGTATATATCGATTTTTTTTACAAATCGGCCAACGTCACTTATTGTACGCGGCACACGTTTTTTTTGTATTTTGATCAGCGACAATGACATTGTGACGTGATGCGTGTGGATGTTGCCATTGCCATTGCACAGTACTGGGAACGTGTTTCCGTTGCGCTTGCGCCGTGTTCTGCTGGTCCGCCGAACTCATAGCACAGGATGTGACCGCAAGTCAAGTATCGTCGTTTTAATCTTGATTAACCGAGACGGTTTTGTAATAAAGGGTGGAGTGCTACATAGTGTAACACTCACTAAGTACTGTAAGCCACCGTAGTTTCAGCCTCTCTGACCTTGCTTGCAGCAGCGGTTCACATTTGGAGCGTATTGCCCATTTTCCGCCGGTTTTATGACACTAAGCTAAAGTAAGCGGCGCAAAAATGTCAACAAGCGACTCAGACATCGAAAAGTCGGTTACGACTGTACGAACAGCAAAACAGATAGAACCCAACCCAACCCACAAACGCATCTGCACGTCCACGAGCCGACAAGTTCAGACTGCCGTTACATAAACCAGTAGTGCGCGGGCGTGTGTAAGTCGGATTGTAAACACTTCTAACCACTACACGATACAGTATGCTCGAATATAGCAGGGAGTTAAAGAAAGAATGATAATACGACAGTAGGACAACAACAAAGTGTGTACAGTAACACACGGTATTATGATGCGTTTTGACTGCTGCAAGGCGAAATCGACTTCGGGACCATTTCGGGAGTTGTGCAACCTATTTGTCTACGCAACACACTTCACGCTCAAAATGAAATCTTACTGTGCGGCGTGTTATTGATTTCTCCAGCAGTCTGACAGTTGTGTACAAAGCACTTTCGCCGGTCGCTTATCTCACCATGAACCGCCCCTAAACGGTAGCAGCGTTGAGCAGACTGCACTCCAATAAAAACACTGCAGTTTTTCGGTCCGCAAATACCGTACCTGCACGCAATACCAAAATGGGTTTTAGATTCGGTGCATTGGTGGTGTCGGCGATTGTATTTTGCGGCGTCGCCAACGCGCGAATCGGCCCTTATTGCGATCCCGGATGGTTCGGGGTAGACGAAAACATGGACGGAAGACTGGACAGCTGCGTGAGGGCACTGTACGGGCAAAAGTGAGTCGTTGTGGCAGTTTTTCGCTTGCAAAAATGTGGCGTTAGTTAATTGAAGCAGCACACTAGTTGGAGGAACGCAAGCTCAAGAGCAGAAGTGCTCGTGTGTATCTGGTAAATGGCACGCACACAAACACACAGAAAATAAAACGTCAAGATAAGTGCACTCACTATTCCAAGAATTTAAAATCAACTGTCAAAAATGCAGACAAAAGTCCTACTTCGCTGCACGATTGGCCTGTAACCAGGTGGGTGGCCACTTGGCGAACATCAAAACGCCGATGAAGCAGAAGACCATTACTGCAGGTTTTGTGAGGCACGCACGCACGCACGCACGCACGCACGCACGCACGCACGCACGCACGCACGCACGCACGCACGCACGCACGCACGCACGCACCGCGTTTCAGCCGTACCGAACGTGTTCAAGTACTGGCTGGGCCTACAACAGCCATACAGCGGTCGCGACCCCCTCTGGGTGTGGGACGACCTAACCAAGGCCAAGTATACAGCCTGGAATGCCAATCAGCCTAACGAGGGCGAGCCTAAGGAGGACTGCACCCTCATGTTTCCGCCGAACGGTGAGTCGACAACTCCAAATGGTCGTTGCTATTACCGGTTGATACCGAATTTGCTCGTGGAGCCAAAAATTCTGCAATATTAGCCTGGGATACTGCTGTTTCAACTTACCCAGGGCACTATGGGAAGGGGAGACACTATTGAAGAATTGACGATATGCAAACAACAACAACAAGCTAGGTAAAATATTATGCTATAACCATGCTACATCTAGGTGAGTGGCACGATGCCGAATGCTGCTGCTACGACGATGTGTACGCTCTGTGCGAAAAGGCGCCCAAAAAGAGATAGACGACCAGGAAAACTGTTTTCGCCAACTTTTAGCATTATTAAGGCCGATTTCCAATTAACCGGCTTCCGGCATCCGGCACCGGCGTCCGGCATCCGGCATCCGACACGTCAAACGCTTCGATTTCCAATTGTCCGGCTTTTCCGGACGGAGAGCTTCATACGCACGGGTCTCGTGCCGAATTCTTTTAAGAAAGTTACGGTACCAATTAGAATATTTTAACTGGCAGTGCACAGCGCTGGATTTCGCGTTGTTTTACAGCAATCTAAACAATTTTACAACAAAGGAAATGCAGCGTTTATTATGCGGATAGTGTGCAAACGCCGCAAAGCTACGAACAAAAAACATTCGCTTTCCCTGCTCTTTTCTCTTCCAACGGCGGCCAGCCAGTCGATAGCAAAACCGGCGGCACACAACAGACAACAAGTACCGGTCTCAACGAAACTACATTTATCGCGGATCACGTAGATAAATAAATTGAGCGGCGATTGGAAAGCTCATCAAAACACAAGTCATAATTCCAGCGAGGAGAATATACTTCAGCAGCTGCTAGCTGACCGCTGGCGAGCGGCGGCGCTGAAGGCGTACACGCTGAGCCCGGCTCCACCGCCTTGCTGCTGCCGCCGCCATTTCCCAGACTCGTAGCGACTGTTTTGTGAGAGGCGCCGTCAGCAGCGTGGACCGCGAAGCCGCCTCGCACGCAGTGGCGGCGGTGCCGCGGCGTTTCGGTTTCGTTTCATCTTCTTCCGCTGAACACTGGGCCGGGCGAGAGCGCCCGCGTCAGCGACAGAGTGCCATAGCCGTTTGCTTTCTCTACTATTGTTCTCGACCGTTGTTGAGCTTCTTTTTTTCTAAAAAGAATTGAGAGTTACAAGTTAAAAGAACCTGCTACACTTAACATTAAAATCGGCGTTTAAACAATGCGGCCAGTACTGTACTGCATGCAATCCGTACGAGACCCGCGGCTCGCCGCCGGTTTGAAAGCTTGCCGTACGGCAAAAGATGAAAGTTGGCCATGTCTGTCCGGCATCCGGCGGCCGGCTTCCGGCGTCCGGCAAGACCCGATTTCCAATTGTCCGGCATCCGATTTCCGGCCGCCGGATGCCGGAAGCCGGACAATTGGAAATCGGCCTTTAGCCACATCTTTCACCGGTATTTGAATTCTGGGAGCGCCCAATCCTGATGCAATAATTGTGAAATGAAATAATGGCAATTAATCATAGCCGGGTTACGGTAACCGCGCAATGTGATTTTTTTTTCGTTGACTGAAGATTTTGGGTGGTGGTGTTGCTGGAGTGTGCCGTCGACGAGATGGTTGTTTGGGTGCTAACATGGGTAGATTCTAATTTTTGTTTAATTTGCACATTGGCTACTTATCACAGAAAACTTCAAGAAGCACAAACGCGATATCTGTTGGCTTTGTAAAGAAAACAAACGTGCAAAAGTAGGAGTGACTGAATTGAAATTAGAATGTTGCACACATCTACATCTGCTGCACACAGAACCGACGATATATTTCAAAAATGCGCAAAAACGTGCGATACACACTGCTAAATGCGCGCTGGAAATGATGCAAAACCTACCGCGAAATTTCGGAAAGTTGCTCATTTAGAGAATTTGAATGGTAGTAGAACCATTTATCTTAAAGTTCTTTCAGACATGCGTGAATACCTCCGCTACCGCTCGAAATTTAGGAATACGGTCGCATGAAAAGGAGCAACAAACAAAAGCTGCTTCATCTAGAACTGATGCCAAAACTGATGCAAACGCAAAGCAAAAAAACTTTGTGATTAAAAAAGAAAAAAACAAACGACAAAGACCCATTGCAGCTGAAACACGCAGCGAGACTACGCCCAGAGCAAAAGCGAAAAGCGACGCGGCAAAATTAAAAAAAAACAAACACGAAACTTACAAATTAAACAAAAACCTGTACACTTCTATGGCCTCAGCTATCTGGGTCGACCTAAAATTGCAGTGACGGCCAGTTGCAAACAGGCGTAACTTTTCGAATTAGAATCGCAATTGCAACCAGCGTTTTCTGCAGGTGACGTTGGTGGGCGACGCGACGCACACGCAGACAAAGCGCTCGGGAGCGAACACACGCGCACGCACTGACTAACGTTGGTGGGAGAGAGAGAGAGAGAGAGAGAGAGAGAGAGAGAGAGAGAGAGAGAGAGAGAGAGAGAGAGAGAGAGAGAGAGAGAGAGAGCGAGAGACACGACAGAGATGACTTTTGCCCTGCCGGCGCGTGGTAAACTCCTAGCAAAAAAAAAAAAACTCGTAGCTCCTACGTTTTGAGAACGCAAGTTCGACAGAATGTATTTTTGTGGAAAATAGTTTTTGTCGAATTTTGCTTTAAACGAAAGTTAAATTTTGAGAAGCATCGGCTCGGTACGCTCTCAGCGTCGCTTGCAGCAGCAGTAGCAGCCGAGGCAGCTCAAGACGCAGCTGGCCACCAGCAAAATGACGATCGCTATGCCGATGTAGCTGAAGTTACAAGCAGCTAGTGCGTTCGCCCGTTCGTGTGTTGGTCCCTCTTCTCGTGTGTGACGTCCGACTATACGCGTGCGTGATGTCAACGATGCGAGCGCGATCACACGTCCGTGCGTGTGTTTACAGTTTCCATCATGTGTGGTTGTGGTGCCTGAGTGAGCGAGTGCGTCCGACCGACGCACGTACACACACACACGGACGTACATGATGTAATCGCGGAGCTTGAAGCAACACTCGGCGTCGCAACACTCGTAGTACCAAATGAAGTTGTTCTTGGTAGGGCAGGTCAGTTTCCCTCTAGAACGATTTCGCTGCGTTGACACTTCGCAAATCACAATGACAATTTGCATACGATTGTACAGCACATGGGCACGGGACTCTCCCGCCCCCCTCACCCTTACGTCAGTAATCAGCAATAACCATAAACCGGTGTCCACCGGCAAACCTCTTCGTACACACGTACAGTACACACTACGCCACGCACGCACGCAGACGCACGCACGCACGCACGCACCGGCACGCACGCGCACACGCACGTCCAGGCTTCAAGAGAAGGAGGGCAAACTGCACAGTGGCTGTCGGGGGCCTAATTGCAAACTGCATGACAGGAGGGCCTAATTAGACCCCACCCGTCGCCAGAGGCTGCGGCCGCAAGTCCTTCCACGACGCTGCCGGCGCAGATCGTCTGGTCGTCCACCTCAGCAGCCGCTGCGATTGTAGCGGCTGCCGCCAGCACGAGGAGAATCGCGAGGCCCATGTCCGCAGCACTCTCTCTTTTTCCTCGCTGTCGCACACGAGCAGAACAAATCCCCTTTTCGCCGACTGACGCAGCGAATTTCCCTTTCTGTCCGTCGACGCCGTGAAGAATCCTGAAGAGGAGGGCTTCTTGCTTGGGCGGAGGGAGGGGGAGAATCGAGCAATTTCGGGGGCCGGGCGGGCTGGCTGACGACCGACAGCGGCTAGTTCTGGAAGCCGGTCGGCTGGCTAGCGAGAGAAGCTGCGCTGCGGTAGCGGGCCAATTTTGGCCTCGACTCGGCTCCCAGCGCTTGAAATGTCACTGTCCACTGTGGCGCGAGGATCGATTTTTCTCTCCAGCAGCGGAGACGGCGAGCGGGGCCAGCGCTAATGAACAAGCGCGCCCCTTGCGAGATCGCCAGCCGTCGGTGGCGGCGGCGAGGGGGGCGCCGGTGTCGGTGGGCCGTTCGCCACGCACACGCGAACGCGCACGCACGCACACACGCACGCTGCGCTATGCGAGGCCGGTGTTAGCCGACGCCGGCGGCAGCTAGGACAACAACAAGGCCTGCCCGGCTGGCCGAATGGATGGAATAAGCGGAAGGGGGGGGGGGTGGAGCGGTCGCTTGAAGAGCCGAGGGTTGGAGAGGCCAGCTAGGACGAGCTAGCCTAGAGGCGAAGACTGATGCCTACAAGGGGCAGCAGCGCGTTTCCAGGACAACACAACGCCGAGTGCAGTGATTGATTGCTCCCTAATGAAAGGCTGACCCCCTTCGAAGCGCGCACTCAATCGCAGGCGAAAGCAAGGCACATATACCTAGTAGAGTCCAGTCAACCCTAACACCATCTGGTGCGCTTTGGGCTTCCTCCCAATTACGTGCGAATATTGGCTGAGTTGTCACGACTTGTTTAGCTGGGCGCACGCACGCAATCAACTCACTCCCATCACTTCTTTTATTCAATCACAAAGTACAAGTTGCAAACTTCCACACATGCGCTGCCATTTTTTTTTTGCGTTGTGATTACGATTTCATCACTTCCTATCTAGAACTTACTGTAACCCAACACGGAAAGAATGAGTACGGTAGCAGGTACATGTAGCTGCCGAAAGCTCAACTGTTTGTAGCATAGCTGCATGCGCACATCATCATCATGTGTAGTACTAAGGCAGTGGTCTCTACTGCTAGAAAAAGAAGTGAAAATCAATGCGAAACTATATACCTAGTCAGGTAGGAGTAATCAGACACAGTGCAGGGTGTGCAATTATCAACGGTTCGATGATTTTTCGATTGCTTTCGTGCTACGATTTTGTTGGAAGTTTTTATCGTCGGCAGCAGCAGTAGCTGAGCACTGCAGAGGCGATGAGGCCCACCAAAATGACGACGGCGACGGGACTAGAGTAGTTATTTTGGTGCAGACGCCTTATTCGTGCGTGCGTGCGTGCGTGCGTGCGTGCGTGCGTGCGTGCGTGCGTGCGTGCGTGCGTGCGTGCGGGCGGGCGTGCGTGCGCGTGCGTGGTGTATGAGGAACGTACATGACCCATCCGCGGAGCTTGAACGTGCACTCGCCGAGGAGGACGTTGTCGCAGCGGTACCACCAGACGAAGTTGTTAGCGGTAGGACAGCTAAAAGAAAGATTTTGGTGCGAAATCTTCTGGCATTTCAAATTACGAACCAGTAGCCCTGTAACGTGCGGTACCGTATGTAGGTACCTACCTACCTAGGTAGGTACAATAGAAATGACAAGAAGATACGCTAGTGGTTGACAAGAAGTTGACAAACGGAAAAGTTTCGAGGTACTGTGCCATTTATGACTTGGGGTGAGGGGGGGGGAACACAATTTCAATGTCAAAATTTCGCATGGGCTTTTTCTCGATTTCACGGTGGGTTTATAGTCGCTGCAAGCAACGTCGCTTATTTTATGGGTGTTTTAGCTGTGTATACAATTCAAGAAGATACAAATGTGACCTACTACTTTATTTTTGCCCAAATACACCCGGGAGTGCTAATAGGAGAGGGGGGGGCACTATCATTTTGGCCAACCTAGGTCTATACATGCGCACTATTGGGAGGGTGTATAGGGGGGGCATATACGGTAAAGTGTATGACGCGTCTTATGTTGGGTGTTGTCTGAGCGGTCAGTTTCACGAGTAGCGCCCACCCCTTGACGCCACAGATGGTATTTCCGTCGCTGTCCTCCGCCCATGCCTGGTCCTTGCCGTCGCCCAAATCCACCGACAGCTCTGCCGCGGACGCCACAGCAGCAAAGGCCACCACCACAACCAGCGCCAAGACGACTTTCAGCGACATTTCTTGCTCTGGAATGTACCAGCGGATGATATGAGTGGAGGGAAATGAGGGCAGCGGCCAACGAAACCAGGACAGAGGTCTCGACAATGGCCCATGCGTGCAGTTCACCACGCACTAGAGAGGTAATGAAGAGGCACTCATGAACTATAGTATCGATGTTGACAATTTTTAGTGGATCGCAACAAGACCAGCAAAGAGTTTTGTCGATGCGCGTTTGCTACAACTCTCTAATAAAAGATGAAGAAACAAAAAAACTGCAAAAAGCGCATCCTGCACACTTTCAGAAACTTTTTTTTCAGAACACCCAGAAAACTCAACTCATCAGAAAGCGCACTGTTGTTGAACCTTTGATACTATTCTACCATTGGTTGTTGCATAATTTAATTTTCTGTTTAAATCAGCGATTACGATACGATATTTTGTAGTAAAAGTCATGGTAATTGCAACAGAAGTGCGGCACTTGGCGCGCCTTACAGGCAGATTTTTTCCTGGTAAATACCGGGCTGGTATCCCTATCCACCCCCTAAAACTGAGTCTCCACTGTACTGTACCGGGCAGGTATCCACCCCACGTAATCTAACTTTAAAAATACTAAATTATGGTACACAGAGCATCACTGCGACACAAATAAACAGAGATTATAGTACTCCAGCTGAAAGACACCTGGCTGGCCCTGACTATCTAAGAAAAATGTAAGAATGGCAATATCTTAACATCGACATACATAGTGGTGTGGTGGTTCTGGTAGCTAGCGCGCCTATCAAAATCGCGCCTCACCTTTTTCCTTTTTTGACGCCTCGCCTCACCTTTTTTGATCGTCTACTTCTCTCTCAAAAATGGTTTCCGCAATGCGATGGAGAGAATTGTTTGGTCACTACTGCTCTGCGCGGCGCCACAGAGAGACTGCGCACTCCACTACAACAATGCAAAGCAACGCTGCGCGCGACAACCGTGTGCGCTGGCGCTGGATGGAGGTGGGGGGGGGGACAGTAATCCAGTCACCTGCCCCCCCCCCCCTCCCTTCAAGGACGTCCTCTCTCTCCCGCTCTGGGCGCACCACCACACACACTGACATGCAGACCGACGAGCGGCGGCCTGACGGAGGAACAAACAAGAGTGTGCGTGCGTACAGACGCACAGGCGCGCGCCCAAGTTGACATTGTGTGGGCACTGGGTATGGGGGATCGTTTTGGGAGAGAGAGTGCTGGGTGGTTCAGGGAGGGAGCGAAGAAAACTGGATGGGCAGATGGCACAGGACAGGAAAGAGAAATGGTAAACACAGTGATGCCAGCAGATGTAGAAGTGGGATGTTTGCCCCCCCCCCCCCCCCTTTCCTCCTCCACAGGGTGAAGAATATTTGGGGCCACAGCGCTTATGGCCATTTTTGCAAAGCATAAGCTGGGAGCTGAGCC
This sequence comes from Paralinhomoeus sp. GSCO2_6, assembly GCA_030248085.1. NCBI lineage: Eukaryota > Metazoa > Nematoda > Chromadorea > Monhysterida > Linhomoeidae > Paralinhomoeus > Paralinhomoeus sp. GSCO2_6. The sequence continues at coordinate 30,389 of JASAMY010002893.1, forward strand.
ATTTTAGCATAAGCTAGGAGGGATGCAGAGAGGTGCCAACCAGCCACCCTCCTAGGCACACCACCATCCAGGGAGAGGTGGCCCAAAACAAGCAAGTCGCATTTTTTTGGTCGATTTTTTGCCATTTCAGTGGTCTCACTTAGGAGACCGTTGCAAAGGGGGTGAGGATCGATGGTCGAAACGAGGGTTTCCATCCCCAATGGGACATTCATCCGGACCCCCTAAAATCGATTTTTGCAAAATCTATTTTTTTGGCGAATGCCTTTGAGACGCGATTCGCTTTTGATTTGAATGCGAAACATTCTTCACTGCGTGGGATAGTCGAATTCACTTTTTTGCTTTACTTGATTCACAAAATTTCGAATGCAAATTATTTTGAAAAGTTCCGATTTTAGGAGTGGACTTATGAGCCCAAATGAAAATTTTAGGAATAACGCCCAAAAAGTGATCGCCAAAATCTAGGGGACAAAAGCGTAACTTTGCCCCTTAGATGGGGGGGGGGGAAGGAGGGTATACTCATTTGCCCAATCTTTTCTGTGGCGTCTGCCGTCTGTGCTGCTCTGCAGTCCATCATGCAAACGTTTTATGCAGCTCACTTTGTAGGAGTAGGACACACGCGGAGGAGCAACTGAAGCGCCGTGTCTGAGTGGCGCCGCTCATGCTGTTCAAACAATGTTCAATGTGCAATACCTACATAGGTAGGTTGCTCGGCTGCTGGGTTGTGCCTACATTGCAACGGTGCTAGCACAACAACTTTCAAAGAAACAACTTTATTTTGACACAACCACACAGCACAAGGCCGTACACAATCACAAAGATCAGGCGGGTCAGTAATCATTATCACAATGACGTTCTTCTCCCGCGAGAGAAGGTGGGCCGCCACCTGGCACGAATTTTGAGCCAAAGCTTCGGAGCGGCCCTACACCGAGGCAATGAGACTATGAGAGCGAGCGATTCATTCCTTGCCCAAGGGGATTCGTGACTCAGTGATCTCGGTGGAAAGGAGTTGAACCCCCAGCCACGAGCCGAGTGGTCGCAGTCTGGAAAAGCCTCTCAGCTGGTACGGTAGCCTCTCTCCCCCTCTATTCACGCCTTCAAGAGTAGACTCAACAAAGAAAATCTATATATAGTCATTTAAGGGTTAGGCTCTGAAATCGCCCTCGCCTGGCGTAGCCTTGCCCTCCAGTGGCATGTACAATGTATTCTCATTCACTGTTCATTGTATCGTGTCGCGATGTCGTCGTATTTTGTCCGTCGTCATCCGTGGTGTACAGCGTATCCGTGCTTGCTGGGAATAAAATAAAGAAAAAAGAAAAGAAAAAACGAGCGTGCCGAACACGACGCCTTGCCACCGAGCCACTACGCTCTCAAAGCACTGCTAACTGCTATGCTAGCGCCTAATGTATTAGCTATACACATGCGTGTAGGCTACAACCACAGAGTCTACGCTGGAATGCCTGTTTCCGCCATTTTGTCTTTGTCTCTGTACATGTGCGCTCGTCTGACCTTATGCTAACTCGTACGACAAGCGGGCAGTCCACAGAATTATCTTCCACTCTATTTCATTCATTTCTATTTCCAGCGGACCATGTGGAGTCCCATTGTCGCCTCGAGAATAGAACAACATTCGCCGCCTGCAGGTACATTGTAAGTACTGCACGTGAGATGAGAGGCTTGTAGATTCATGCTTGCAGAGCAGGTTGCTAAAAATGCCTAGGCTACATACATGCATTAATACACAACTGGAGCACACGTTTTTAAGATTGGCAATTAGTGGCGGATCCAGAAATTTTTTCCGAGGGGAAACCCTGTTGAAATTTACAAATGCTGGGCCATTTCGGCGGTAGCTTGGGCACCTTATTGGTCCATTTTTGATGATTAATTAATACAAAACGGCGCCGCAGGCGAAACTTTTTGCTATTTTCGACCACTTACAAGGTTCTTTATGAGGAAAGCAGGTCTGCTAGGCACGTTTCTTCTCCCACGGCCCAGCCCTTTCCCCCCTTTCCCCCCTAGAATTTCGATTTCGGGAGGGGGAATTCCTTGTTTCCCCCATCCTGGATAGCCCACTGCTAGCAGTTGTAGTAGTCATTTGATTTGCATTGCCGCGACAACGACCAGAATATTGGATCAAGAAAAACCTTGGGCTACATCTTCATCATCGCTACATGGTGAGGACAGGACGCTTGCAGGACTAAGAAAGTGTGGTTGTCAATTGAAAATGGTAGCGTGCTCATGTTTCAGAAGACGGAGTCAACGCCCATCCTGTTAGCGGTCGTCGCGTCGGCTGTTGTCTTCGCCAACGCTGACTACAAATCCTGCCGGCCGGGACCGGTATGCACTCGTTGTAACCCTACTCACCCCCCCCCCCCCCAAGTTACATGTATGGCTTAAAGCGTCGCGTTCAACAGGGTCGCGAAACGAGGTGCGGGATCGCGAAGGTAACGGACAAGCAGAATCCGCCGGTTTTTGAAAAGGTTCCGTGTTGTGACCTCGACGGCTGTGAAAACGACAACATCTACCACGTCGATTGCAAAACCTGTGAGTCGCTACACACAGGTAGCGGCAGCGCTAGTGAGATGAAGGGAGGATGCGTACTGGTATATTCGCCTCTTCTGGGGGTGAAACGCGGCTGTCACCACTAGTGTTGGCCGCTCCAGCCAGTCTCAAGAGTCAGAACGTAGAGCGAGTAGTACATAGTAGTAAGTACCCTGCACGCACATATAGGCAATCGTGCTCGTGCGCATGCTTTGCGAGGCATTTTGCGCACAAGAGCACGTCGGAATTGCGCCTTCTCTTCAGGTCCAAACCCCAAGGAGGAGCGAGTCGCGCAGATGATCAAGGAAAAAGTGATGAATGCTGACGGATGCGTGATAGTGACGCTCAAGTGCTATGGGCTGGTGAGCAGTGGACCCTGCCCTGCTGATTCGCTCGACACGACGACCTCCGACTGAGCAACTCCAGCAAGGCGCGCAATCAAGGAATAACGTGTTCTGTTTTGTTCTTTCTTTATCCTGGCACTCCGGTTTCTCTACCTGCATTACCTACAGGGTGTCCCGCCCTCCTGTCGCACCTTTTGTCAAAGCATAACTCGGGTCTAGGAGCACCGATTTAACTCAAATTTTAAACACTTGTAGTAAGTAGTCTAACTTAGACGTTTGCAAAGTTTTAAGCAAATCGGCTGCACCATTGCGAAGTTGAACCGTTGCAAGCAAATTGTTGTGTTTTTCATATTACAATGCACATTTTATTTCGAAAAAAATCTGTTTTCGGCAAAACTTCAAGCCACCGATTCAGGTGGGACATGCGGTCCTTTCTTGCTAAACAGCTTTACAAGGTGGATATTGAAAAAGGAACAATCAGTCGGTTTGAAGTTGAATTTCCATGAACAAGGTCACCAACAAGGAACCATTGTAGCGACTGCAAAATTGATGAAGAAACCGGCTTTCTAGGCGCTCGTCCTTCGCGAATTCAAAAACCAGCAAGAACTGGCTCTACTTAGCAACACATTTTGCAGCGACGATTGAGAAACCGCCAAAAAGTCAACCCATCCGCTTTTGCTTCTCCGTTTCTCCTCTCCATTGGAAAATGTCGCCTGCTCCACTTGACAGCGTGTAACGTCGAAACGGTACAGCCGATTTGAGTGAAACTTAGCAGATGTCTATGTTGGAGTACTTGCTATAAGTGGTTGAAATTTGGTTGAAATCGGTTCTCCCAGACCTGAGTTATTCTTCGACAAAAGGTGCGACAGGAGGGCGGGACACCCTGTATACTGGCTCGATTCTCGACTTGTTTCGTGCACACTTTGCTAGGTGTATCTCTCCATCATCGCTGCTCCTTGGGATAGAATTTTGTGAGGGTTACTATGTCCCATTGCTACCTAAATGCACACACGTATGGGAATATTATTAATGCGTGCACCCAAATTACTGAATGCGTGCACCCCGATTACTGAATGAGTGCACCCCGATTTATGAACGCGTGCACCCTGATTTATTAATGAGTGCACCCTTCAGATTTATGAATGGGTGCACCCAAAATTTATGAATGCGTGCACCCAAGTCGGCATTCCATGGGATGGTGCGCTCCTTCATTTGCATGTGATCTGTTATCGACCAGAGCTGACTGTTGGATTGGGTTGCTGCCAGAAGTGACGCAGTCAAACGTGACTGATGACCTCCAATCTTAACGTTCAAACCATCTATACTACGGCAACATGCTGGAATCGCAGCGGGGCCTTCCTTCTTCTTTGTTTCAATACCTGCCTTCCTTCCCATCCCCTCTCTCTGGTCGCCATCCGTCATTCGCCTTGCTCTTCCGGCTTTGGTCGCCCCATGTCGGCATCGTGGGCGTTTGTCTGGCGCCTCACGGGCTCGTCCGCTGTTGGCGTCGACACCGTCAAAGCAGCGTTCTTGGAGTGGTGTTCTGCTAGAGTACTGCTTCATCAACGACGACGCCCCATGCGGCATCGCCTTCGACGCATCTTCACAGCGGTCCTTCGTTCTGCTCGCCGCCCGTCGTCTTCTCTGCCGTCTCGCGTACACAGGCCTACTCGCTGTCGACGCTGCGTAGCAGGGGTACCCTGTTGTCGTCCTGGGCACCTTGGACTCGCACAAGCGCTTCACTGCCGTCGCGATGGGGGCACTGGTCTGGGCATCATGGTGGTGTCGTCCTGAACGGTCTGCTTGGTGTCATTCGACAGTGGACGACTCCGGTCTCTGAGATGCGTGCTGCTCTCTACTAACACGGCTGAGCATGATGATAGTACTAACTACCACCCTTCAAGGGCCTCCGCCGTCGGGCAGAGTGGGCTTCAGACATCCAAGAGCTGCACATGGCACTGACCGGCGCCTCATTCACGGCCGCTGCAACGTTGGCGCTGCAGAAATGGCGGCAACGCGGCTTCAACATATTCACCGACTACGTCGACGCCACCTATGTCAGCGGCGCCCATGACTCTTGAACGCTCAGTGCTTGTATGATGCGTAACGTTAAATGCACGATGTACATAGAGTGCGAAACAAACCTGGGTGCACGCAGTCATAAATTTTGGGTGCACCCATTCATAAATCTGAAGGGTGCACTCATTAATAAATCGGGGTGCACGCGTTCATAAATCGGGGTGCACTCATTCAGTAATCGGGGTGCACGCATTCAGTAATTTGGGTGCACGCATTAATTAGTTACCCACGTATGCCTGTACGGGGTCGCCCTATCTTTGTCTATTGCATTTTGGGAAATCAACGCAAATCTCTAGGTACACTAGAATCGCAATGCATTTCGCAGCGGAACTCTGAAATGCATGCAAAAATCAATTGCGAATTGAGAAACGTTTTGAATCCGCAGTCGACGGAGACTGTGCCTTACGATCCAACTTGAAATCTCCATTATTATAGGGTTAAGGAAAAATGTGCAGGTGGCTGCAACAAAAGGTGAATATGTGAGGCTCTTATGTTGAAGTCCTGTTTGAAACAGAGGGTATTAATTTTAAAGGCGTGCCCCATTGATTTATGGCCACTTCCGCCTTGCAGCTGATCAACTTCAGTTTCTCCACAGACACTTCAGTTCTCCACAGATACAAATGTTGAAGTTGAAACAATAGTCATGGCAATCGGCAACCCGGCACTTGGCGCGCCTTATAGGCAAATTTTTTCCTCACCTTTTTTGACGTCTACTTCTCTCTCAAAATGGTTTCCGCAATGCGATGGAGAGAATTGTTCGGTCACTACTGCTCTGTACTACGCCACAGACAGACCGCGCACTCCACTACAACAATGCGACGCAACGCTGCGCACGACAGCGTACGGTGTGCGCTGGCCAGTGGGCGGCCTAGCCAGCCAGGACTTGATTTCGGGGGGGGGGGGTTCAATCTAGGTCAAATACTCAATTTTTCAACAGGGGGACCCTGTTGATTTTTTTGGACATTGCGCCATGTCGGCGGAAGCTTTAGACACTCTCCCATCCAATCTGTTTACACGCTTTGCGCTCGTTTGCCTGACTAACTACATTCGCCAAAACGTTAGCGCTGTGGTCAAAACGGTCGATTTTTTTCGCTCAAAATAGCGCCCCAGGCAAAATTTTTAGAGTAATATAACGAGCTTTACCCGGTTTTAATGCAAAACAATGCGCCGCAGGCGAAAATTTGGCTCTTTAGTGGCGTTTTCATCATTATTTTCATTGAAATTGAGAAAAATGCACAGATTGGCATATTGCAACAGAGTTATCCAAGTTAAAAATTTGAGCTTCAGGGGGGGGGGGATTTTCGGGGAGGGGGGAGCTCCCCCCTTGGTTACGCCACTGGCGCTGGTCCTGGATGGAGGGGGGAGATCCAGTCACCTGCCCCCCCCCCCTCTAGGACGTCCTCTCTCCCTTTCTCTCCCGCTCTGGGCGCACGACACCACGCACACTGACATGCAGACAGACGGACGGCGGCTGAGGAGAACAAACAAGAGTGTGCGTGCGTACGGACGCACAGGCGCTCCCAAGTTGACATTTTTCTGGCACTGGGGACTGGGTATGGGGGATCGTTTTGGGAGAGTGCTGGGCGGTTCAGGGAGGGAGCGAAGAAAACTGGATGGGCAGATGGCACAGGACAGGAAAGTGAAATGGTACACACAGTGGTGCCCCAGCAGCAGCAGATGTAGAAATGGGATGTTTGCCTCCCCCCCCCCCCTCCTCCACAAGGTAAAGAACATTTTGAAAGCAAAAATGCATTAATTTCATTCACTGCGCGCACACGGAAGGCGACGTAAACATTCCAAGAGCAGACCCAAGGGTACATAAAATGCAACATTATTTTAATTTTTTGATTTTTTTAATGTCATGCTGGGTGTACTGTACTGTTCCCATTCAAATTGGTTCATATGATTCGGCTTTCAATTTGGATTCAAATATTGCCTGTGAAACTAGTTGTTCACTTCAATGCGTCTCCCTGCTGTCCCCAATTTTGATTACCTCCTGGGAGGTAGGGGGGAGCCATCATATCTGATCGCCGAAAAGTTACCCGCCTAATTGATGCTGCTTGAAAATAACGTAGTGTGGATGTTTAACCCTTCGGTTAACCTGTTCCTCAGTTTCAGCTTAGCTGGTTTCTCCTGATGATGCAAATGGTTTGTGTGTATCACAGTTGAAACTGGCCAAGCTTAGACTGTTGTTGAATTATTTGTTGATTTTGTCACTGTCGTGAGCAAGTTGGTGACCTTTGGGTTCTTCCTTTTGGAACCAAAGGCACAGCTTGCTCAGGATGATGTCAAAACAAGTTCCATTTTTTGTTTGTACCATGTTGTTTATAAACAATGTAGTTATTGTCAATGTCATTTTTGTTAATTTCAGATTGGGCATTGCTGCCTTTCAACTGAGCAGTCTCACCATTTGTCTACGTCATATTGACACTGAACCACATCTGAGCACTACGCAACTGGTGTCCCTCTAGTTGAAGTGGCTAGTGAGGCACACTTGATTATTTGTTCATTCAGCTCCGATACTCGCAAACCCCATAATTAGCCGCTTGGATGCTAACATGCAGACATGCGCATACAATGTACCCATACGCACGCGTTGACTTGCAGCGAAAACGCGTAACGCCAAACGTTGGCGAGGTGCTTGTTATCTGCAGCGCTAGTATGCCGTGGTCGATGCTTGCAAGTTTCAACGCTAATTTTAGGTTCCGTCTCCTGCACTGCTGCCAGACTTGTATATGTGCGCGCGACCAGATTTGGTGTGCTCTCTCTCTCTCTCTCTCTCTCTCTCTCTCTCTCTCTCTCTCTCTCTCTCTCTCTCTCTCTCTCTCTCTCTCTCTCTCTCTCTCTCTCTCTCTCTCTCTCTCTCTCTCTCTCTCTCTCTCTCTCTCTCTCTCTCTCTCTCTCTCTCTCTCTCTCTCTCTCTCTCTCTCTCTCTCTCTCTCTCTCTCTCTCTCTCTCTCTCTCTCTCTCTCTCTCTCTCTCTCTCTCTCTCTCTCTCTCTCTCTCTCTCTCTCTCTCTCTCTCTCTCTCTCTCTCTCTCTCTCTCTCTCTCTCTCTCTCTCTCTCTCTCTCTCTCTCTCTCTCTCTCTCTCTCTCTCTCTCTCTTTTTTATTACCTTTTTATTACCTACGAACGGTGGTACACTTTCGATCACATGGGGGGCATGGGGGGGGGGGGGTACGCAGATTTGAAGAGGGAGGGGGTCCCAGAAGGGAAAAATGTACCTAAATAGTCTCTACATAGGCACTTTTTAGTCAAAAATAGGCCAACAATGCGTCATCTAGCTGTTTTAAGGTAAAAACACTGAAAAAAGACGAAAAGTACGCAACAAAAGTAAATTTACGGTGACTGACGGTAACTGTACTTTTTATAATTGCAGACAAGTGGGAAAACTTCAGGGAAATTCTGGGGGTCTGGGGGGGGGCTGGCTGGATAGGGGCAAACTTCCGACTGGGGTTGGCAACTAGGCATCAATTGTCAAAGATGAACCGATTATGTGTTGAAAATCGGCGAAGCGGCGCAGCGTCTCTAGATTTCAACCGGGTGGGATTATCAAATCTTAGGTTTCAATTTTTTTCTTCAATTTCTTTCCTCCCTCCGAAAAAGATTCTGGTCCTTCAGTTTCATCGCGTCCTGATCGCGTATTCTTAGGTGTAGGTAAACAAAGACGAGCATATACGCTTTTGCGATTTGATCTTGCATTAGCGAGAGCGTCTCCCTTCAGAGCTTCAAATCTTCTAATGGCTTTGCTTCCACAGGACAACGCAAATACTCTGGGGAACGGACATTAGGTTTACTGGGCGCTGCTGCCTCACTCTTCTTCCCTTCCACCCAGTTTTCAAGAGCCTGGCCGCTGCCACCTCAGGCAACGGTTTTCTCATGCGCTACAGTATGCTTCCAAACAACGCAACAAGTCCGCCGTTGCCCTTCTATTACCGTCCGCTCTTCGAAATTTGCATGGAGCAGTCGGAATGGACGACGGAGTTGGTCGAAGACGTTCGCGAGTCGCTCGCGCTGCAGCAGTGGCTGTTTGGCTACCTGTTTCTCGGTCCAGCGATTCTGGTGACCGCGACATCGCTGCTGCATTGGCTAGCGCTGCGCAGAGGCAGTCAGTGCCGGCTGTTACCCAGGATTCCGACTCTATTTCAAGCGCACAAGACGTTCTGCGACTCGACAGTGACGGCCATTTTGGCCGCTTGGGCCGCTCTGCTGATCTTTCAGAATGACAACTTCTTGGACAATTCAAATATTTTGCTGTTCTGCCACGTCTTGGTTCAGATCGACTTTACGAGCTCGTTGCTCTACTCATTCGCCACCTACTACAGTCTGGCGGCGCTGAAGACGTTTGCGGTGCTGCAGCCGTTCCGCTACAGAGTGTGGATTACATTTCGCAACTGCAAGGGCCGTTTTGCAGACGTTTTCAAAAAAATCGTTTTGGGATAGTAGTAGAAACGTTTTGGGATTTCAATTCCAAAGTATCAGGGTGTACGCGTCAGCGTACAACCCTAATATGTGACCACTTCTCAATGCGGGTTTTTGAATTTTCGATCGCCTATAACTTTTGATTGCCTGAACGGATTTCGACGCGTTATGGCGCAAATGAACCGCCTTCTTCTGGGGCATCGAATGCGCCATAACGCGTTTCCTTGCTTTACTGTAAGGGGTCAATAGTTCCAAAAATGTTCCAATTTTGTGGCTTTTTTTTTTCATGTTCTCTGCCAGGTTTTTGGAGCGCCACTCGTGAACGGCTAAAGGTATCGATATGAAACTTGGACAGCATCTGCAGCTATTGCAAAGAAAATAGACGCCCAAAGGATTTCTTGATAGGCAGCTCCGATTTTGAGATATCGTCGATTTGGCGATTTTTCTTGGACATAGCCGTTTTTTCGGGTGGTTTCCACCAAGAGTAAAACTCCAAAAAGTGCCGAGTAAACCCCCAATTTTTTTTGATTTCCTTGAACAGTTTCTTATGGCAAGTCTATGCCAAGCCACTAAACCTAAAACTTGATTACTGATAATGAGATATTAGCTAATTAAAATTTTGGAAGAAATGTTTGTCCTCTATAGGCGCTTCAACCGTTGGTCTGAGAGGTTTGCAAAAATGGGGAAAGTTGATCGCCATGACCTGGAATAGACCCCTTTGAAAAAATTAGTCACCCCAGACGCACCAATATGTCTCTACGCTCTTGGGAAATTAGTGAAAAACGGCGATATTTCGGTGTGGTTAGCTCGGATCGCTTTGAGGTCAATAATAAAGTTGATCGCCAATCAATGGGGAACATTTCATTCCTTAGGGCCAATGCGCTCCGACGCACCAAAATATTTTCACTTCCGGGAAAATCGCTATATCTCGATGTGGGTAGCTCAGATCACTTCGGCTAAAACACAAAAGTTGACCGCCTGCATGTGTAGATCATTTTGGTTCTTTACACCACTATGCTCCGACGAACCAATATGGCATTACAGAAGTGCACGCACGCACGCACACCGTCAAATGGGCTGCTTCACAAGAAACTTGATGTGGGTAGCTCGGATCACTTCGGCTAAAACACAAAAGTTGACCGCCTGCATGTGTAGATCATTTTGGTTCTTTACACCACTATGCTCCGACGAACCAATATGGCATTACAGAAGTGCACGCACGCACGCACACCGTCAAATGGGCTGCTTCACAAGAAACTTGATGTGGGTAGCTCGGATCACTTCGGCTAAAACACAAAAGTTGACCGCCTGCACGTGTAGATCATTTTGGTTCTTTACACCACTACGCTCCAACGAACCAATATGGCACTGCAGAAGTGCACGCACGCACGCACACCGTCAAATGGGCTGCTTCACAAGAAACTTGATGTGGGTAGCTCGGATCACTTCGGCTAAAACACAAAAGTTGACCGCCTGCACGTGTAGATCATTTTGGTTCTTTACGCCACTATGCTCCGACGAACCAATATGGCACTGCAGAAGTGCACGCACGCACGCACACCGTCAAATGGGCTGCTTCACAAGAAACTTGATGTGGGTAGCTCGGATCACTTCGGCTAAAACACAAAAGTTGACCGCCTGCACGTGTAGATCTTTTTGGTTCTTTACACCACTACGCTCCGACGAACCAATATGGCACTGCAGAAGTGCACGCACGCACGCACACTGTCAAAATGGGCTGCTTCGCAAGAAACTTGATGTGGGTAGGTCCGATCACTTCGGCTAAAACACAAAAGTTGACCGCCTAGTCATGGTGATCATTTCCATACTTTACATCACTATGCTCTGACGCAGCAATATAGCACAACTGCATGTGCATGCACGCATGCACATAATGTACATAGCACCTAGGTATGTACAATGTATCGTCATTACCGTATTTTGCATGCAGCTATTGACCCCTTCCCAAAAAAAAAACGTCTCGGTGTCGAGCGGACTCGATCGCGCCATCGTACGCGCATGTACGTCGGGCCATTCGCGAGTTGCTTTGCATTTATTTATCAGGGTGTACGCGTCAGCGTACAACCCTAATATGTGACCACTTCTCAATGCGGGTTTTTGAATTTTCGATCGCCTATAACTTTTGATTGCCTGAACGGATTTCGACGCGTTATGGCGCAAATGAACCGCCTTCTTCTGGGGCATCGAATGCGCCATAACGCGTTTCCTTGCTTTACTGTAAGGGGTCAATACCTCCGAAAATTTCACGTTTTTTTCGAGGTTTTTCGTGCTCCATTCTCGAACGTCTTATGCTATTGGAATGAAACTTGCCAGACATTGGCGACTCATATCGGCTCTTAAAAACCTAAATGGGTTCCTTTGTTAGCGTTCCCTATCTCGAGATAATGTCAATAGTATGGTCGATTTTGACAACTTTTTGAAATCATGTCAAGGTTTTTCGTGTTTTCCTACTGGACTAACATCACCTTCTAACGCGCTATCTAACGCGCTATAGCACGTATGCATACTCGGTCGCAGTACAGAGATATGTCCCAAACTGTTTGAAAGCAAAAATCAAAACACGTCATTTTGTTTTGAAACTGCACAGGCGTCTACAACTCACATTTTTAGAAAGAAAAGCTTCTGAAGTAATTTGTGCTAGGTGCTGTTAATCTTGAGTTATGGTTTACTTTGTGAGTCAGTGCTTGGGCACAGTGGGTTTGACTGTCAGTGCTTTGGCGCGATCCGTAAGGCATCAGACTACCGATCGAGAGGTCGCCAGTTCAACTCCCGATGGCGGCTTTGCTTTTGCACGTGTCCCTGCAAGAGGGATAACGACTTGTTGCCCCACCCTTCCACTTTGGTCTTTTCTCTAGGTTCTGCCGATTTTTTTTTTGATTTTTCGAACTTGTGGAAAGTTTGAAAAGCATGCGCGCGTGCGTGCGTACATACGTGCGAGCGTGCGTGCGTGCGTGCCTGCATAGGTTTTATCGTATCAATGTGTGTCTTACGAAAAAACATTGTATTAAGGAAAAATTTGCAGGTGGCTGCAAAAAAAGGTGAATATGTGACGCTATTTTGTTAAAGTCCAGTTTGAAAAAGAGGGGTATTAATTAAGGCATGCCTCATTGGTGTATAGCCACCTACACTTTGCAGCTGATCAACTTCAGTTTGAACAAACCGTGTATAAAAACTGAACCAAACGCAGCAACACGTCACATATTCGGCATTTGTTGTGTGAGCCATCCTCATTCAGCCAAAACGCACAGCAATCCTTTAACATCTCATCTCTCTCTGACAATGCGTTGCCATTGGCCATTACCATAGACCTGGCACAGCCAAATTTCCTGGTTAAATAATCGGCACCCTGCTAACATTTGTGACATGTGGGTTGTAGTTAGTTAGTGATGTGCATGCATACATACTGTACTGGCTCCATTCGTCAGTCCACTTTTGGCATTTCAACCAATGATGAACTGCTTCTACAACGTTTGCATAGTGCAATGCACCATTTTACATCTTGTGAGTGCTTACGTGTATGCATGCGTGCCTGCGCGCGTGCGTATGTACGTGCGCCTGCATCGTGTTCCATGTACAAGATCATGGGGTCCTTCCTGCCTGTCTCGCAACCATGTGGCATTCAGTCATGCGGCATATGTGAATGCACTGTGTTCCAGTCTAGTTATGTCCTAAAAATTGCCACTGCACCTTCCTATGCACGCGAACACAAAAAAAAATTAAAATTAATTGGGAGTGGGAAAATATGGCTGCGAACACAAAAAATGCCGAATATGTGACGTGTTGCTGCGTTTGGTTCAGTTTTTATACACGGTTTGTTCAAACTGAAGTTGATCAGCTGCAAAGTGTAGGTGGCTATACACCAATGAGGCATGCCTTAATTAATACCCCTCTTTTTCAAACTGGACTTTAACAAAATAGCGTCACATATTCACCTTTTTTTGCAGCCACCTGCAAATTTTTCCTTAATTTTTAATTCCAAAGTAACCCCATGATCACGTCCACTGCAAATTAGTCCTGAAGTTGTTCCTAACCACTGTCTACATTGGAATTTGTATGATCGCTGTTGTGGTGGTTGTCGCATACGTAGCTCGGCTGTTTTTTGTTGGTCCGCTGTCCTTGGAAGCGTTCCTCATGTCCACCAATAACGAAGTTGTGTCCAGGTTGGCCGCTGTGCCGGCGGTGTTCTGCACTTGTTGCTATATTGGTGTTATTCTCGCCACGCTCACTATGGGCGTGATCACCTATTACTGGCACAACCATTCGAGTGTGACGACAGTGCGCGCCCCTCAACCGGAGCCTGAGAGGGCCACTGATGAGCGCATGGCTCATCTGCGTGAAAGACTCACTCAGCAGACGTCGAGTCAACGCTCGTGCGCAAGGCACACCGAAATATCGCCATGGAAGCTGCTGGCCGGCGTCGGCTGCTTCGTCGTCGGCTACTTCCCACTGCTCTACTGGATGAACCTGAACATTCAGATGGACCTTTGCTTTTACGTTCGTAATTTCACCCAAGCGAATGTGCTCATCGCCACGTCTCTATGGTTTCTGGTGGCCAAAAACCTCGCGGAAACCGTCTGTGAACTAGCGATTGACAAGAAGCTACGAGCCATCTTCTTCGGGCTGCTGTTCCGTTGTGACTCTAGAAGAAATACATAGTAGTCTCCAAAAATCAACTACTCAATCTGCTGGCGTACCGGAATACCCCTCGAATTTTCAAAAGGTAAAAAAGCAAATTGCAAGTTGTCGGTCGCGCCACAGGCGTTATGCTCGCACTCACACCTCACCGATGCATAATGTTATGTAGACCGACAAACACGAGTAAATGTTTGGTAGGAAGCTACATGTACGTACACCATCCCCAATTTGCATGTTCAATGTGCTGCATGTATCTCGTGGTTACGGCATCCCATTTGAAAACAAATGCCTTATTTGTGATTTGCGTGGTCAATTACAGATATCCCTGTCAGAGTTGACACTAAATTCCCAAATGCAACACAACCATACACAATTCCTTTCGTGCGTGTACGTGAGAAAGTGAGCATTCGTCGTCTTGCGTTCTTCTTGTCTTGACACGTGTGCGTGTCTAATTCGCTCGCTCGCGCGTGGGCGAATCGAGCAATCAAAAATCAAACGTGGGCAAATGCGAAAACGCTCGTCCCCCCTCTCTCACCACGCTCACGCGTCAACAACATTCCAATGCAAGGCGCCGCTAGAGGGAGTGAAGAGGCAATTGCGCGAGCAATTTTGGGCCGGAAGCGACAACTGTTTGCGCGCTCTCTGAAAAGGCCGGCAATTTCGCGTCGACGACACAACACTCTCCAGTCAAGTCAAGCTTCCTTCTCTTCCTCGTACGCGACCAACTGACTCGACACTTTCTTTCAGTCAACGGGAGGAACCGCAATCGCGGTAGACGCGTTGGTTTTCCTAATGTATAGGCTACAGTACCTACAGTATGTACCGCATCAACTGTCCAACTGACGAACCATTCAATGTTCCAAACTGCCAACTGCTTTTTCTTAAGAAAATGAAGGGAGCTACGCAGAAGGCAGCCGCATTGACGGCCGGCTGCGGTGCGGCTTGTGGAGGTGCGATCTGAAGATCTGAAGTTCTAAGGGACACATCCCACAAGATTTTAGACCAAGTGGATTCCTATAAATGTAGCTTGTAGAGCGATTACACTGATAAGACGTTGTCTGGCGGCGCGCTCGTTTGCAAATCGAATGCGCGACCCAGGAGTAGTTTGGGACCCCATCTATTTTAACTAAGTATTTAAGACGGACACTTTTGCGGTACACATCTAGTCTGTCGGATGTGTACCGCAAAAGTGTCCGTATCCTGAGCCTCTCTGTCTTCTGCCGACGCTCAAATACCTAGGGATACGGACAGTTTTGCGGTACACATCCAGTCTGTCGAATGTGTACCGCAAAAGTGTCCGTATCCTGAGCGCCTCTGTCTTCTGCCGACGCTCAAATACCTAGGGATACGGACCGTTTTGCGGTACACATCCAGTTGGTCGGATGTGTGCCGCAAAAGTGTCCGTATCCTGAGCGCCTCTGTCTTCTGCCGACGCTCAAATACCTAGGGATACGGACAGTTTTGCGGTACACATCCAGTTGGTCGGATGTGTACCGCAAAAGTGTCCGTATCCTGAGCGCCTCTGTCTTCTGCCGACGCTCAAATACCTAGGGATACGGACAGTTTTGCGGTACACATCCAGTTGGTCGGATGTGTACCGCAAAAGTGTCCGTATCCTGAGCGCCTCTGTCTTCTGCCGACGCTCAAATACCTAGGGATACGGACAGTTTTGCGGTACACATCCAGTTGGTCGGATGTGTACCGCAAAAGTGTCCGTATCCTGAGCGCCTCTGTCTTCTGCCAACGCTCAAATACCTAGGGATATGGACACTTTTGCAGTACACATCCAGTTGGTCGAATGTGTACCGCAAAAGTGTCCGTATCCTGAGCGCCTCTGTCTTCTGCCGACGCTCAAATACCTAGGGATACGGACACTTTTGCGGTACACATCCAGTCTGTCGAATGTGTACCGCAAAAGTGTCCGTATCCTGAGCGCCTCTGTCTTCTGCCGACGCTCAAATACCTAGGGATACGGACAGTTTTGCGGTACACATCCAGTCTGTCGAATGTGTACCGCAAAAGTGTCCGTATCCTGAGCGCCTCTGTCTTCTGCCGACGCTCAAATACCTAGGGATACGGACAGTTTTGCGGTACACATCCAGTCTGTCGAATGTGTACCGCAAAAGTGTCCGTATCCTGAGCGCCTCTGTCTTCTGCCGACGCTCAAATACCTAGGGATACGGACAGTTTTGCGGTACACATCCAGTCTGTCGAATGTGTACCGCAAAAGTGTCCGTATCCTGAGCGCCTCTGTCTTCTGCCGACGCTCAAATACCTAGGGATACGGACACTTTTGCGGTACACATCCAGTCTGTCGAATGTGTACTGCAAAAGTGTCCGTATCCTGAGCGCCTCTGTCTTCTGCCGACGCTCAAATACCTAGGGATACGGACACTTTGCGGTACACATCCAGTCTGTCGAATGTGTACCGCAAAAGTGTCCGTATCCTGAGCGCCTCTGTCTTCTGCCGATGCTCAAATACCTAGGGATACGGACAGTTTTGCGGTACACATCCAGTCTGTCGGATGTGTACCGCAAAAGTGTCCGTATCCTGAGCGCCTCTGTCTTCTGCCGACGCTCAAATACCTAGGGATACGGACACTTTTGCGGTACACATCCAGTCTGTCGAATGTGTACCGCAAAAGTGTCCGTATCCTGAGCGCCTCTGTCTTCTGCCGACGCTCAAATACCTAGGGATACGGACAGTTTTGCGGTACACATCCAGTCTGTCGAATGTGTACTGCAAAAGTGTCCGTATCCTGAGCGCCTCTGTCTTCTGCCGACGCTCAAATACCTAGGGATACGGACACTTTTGCGGTACACATCCAGTCTGTCGAATGTGTACCGCAAAAGTGTCCGTATCCTGAGCGCCTCTGTCTTCTGCCGACGCTCAAATACCTAGGGATACGGACAGTTTTGCGGTACACATCCAGTCTGTCGGATGTGTACCGCAAAAGTGTCCGTATCCTGAGCGCCTCTGTCTTCTGCCGACGCTCAAATACCTACTGATACGGACACTTTTGCGGTACACATCCAGTCTGTCGAATGTGTACCGCAAAAGTGTCCGTATCCTGAGCGCCTCTGTCTTCTGCCGACGCTCAAATACCTAGGGATACGGACAGTTTTGCGGTACACATCCAGTCTGTCGAATGTGTACCGCAAAAGTGTCCGTATCCTGAGCGCCTCTGTCTTCTGCCGACGCTCAAATACCTAGGGATACGGACACTTTTGCGGTACACATCCAGTCTGTCGAATGTGTACCGCAAAAGTGTCCGTATCCTGAGCGCCTCTGTCTTCTGCCGACGCTCAAATACCTAGGGATACGGACAGTTTTGCGGTACACATCCAGTCTGTCGGATGTGTACCGCAAAAGTGTCCGTATCCTGAGCGCCTCTGTCTTCTGCCGACGCTCAAATACCTAGGGATACGGACACTTTTGCGGTACACATCCAGTCTGTCGAATGTGTACCGCAAAAGTGTCCGTATCCTGAGCGCCTCTGTCTTCTGCTGACGCTCAAATACCTAGGGATACGGACAGTTTTGCGGTACACATCCAGTCTGTCGAATGTGTACCGCAAAAGTGTCCGTATCCTGAGCGCCTCTGTCTTCTGCCGACGCTCAAATACCTAGGGATACGGACACTTTTGCGGTACACATCCAGTCTGTCGAATGTGTACCGCAAAAGTGTCCGTATCCTGAGCGCCTCTGTCTTCTGCCGACGCTCAAATACCTAGGGATACGGACAGTTTTGCGGTACACATCCAGTCTGTCGGATGTGTACCGCAAAAGTGTCCGTATCCTGAGCGCCTCCGTCTTCTGCCGACGCTCAAATACCTAGGGATATGGACAGTTTTGCGGTACACATCCAGTTGGTCGAATGTGTACCGCAAAAGTGTCCATATCCTGAGCGCCTCTGTCTTCTGCCGACGCTCAAATACCTAGGGATACGGACAGTTTTGCGGTACACATCCAGGCCTGTGTGCTTGCTTGCATACCGGCGTGCTTGACTGCTCTCTGGCTTGCGTGCGTGCATCCGCGCGTGTGTGTGCGTGCATCCGCGCGTGTGTGTGCGTGCATCCGCGCGTGTGTGTGCGTGCAT